>CAUYLG010016560.1:0-61160 GCA_963573385.1 Cacajao melanocephalus
GAGATGGAGTCTCACTCTGTCATTCAGGCTGGAGTGCAGTGGCCGATCTTGGCTCACTGCAACCTCCACCTCCTGGCTTTAAGTGATTACCCTTCCTCAGCCTCCTGAGTAGCTGGGATTACAGGCATGAGCAACCTTACCTGGCTAATTTTTGTATTTTTAGTAGATGAGTTTTCACTGTGTTAGCCAGGGTGATCTTGAACTCCTGACCTCAAGTGTTCCACCCACCTCGGCCTCCCAAAGTGCTAGGATTACAGGCAGGAGCCACCATGCCCAGCCGATGATGAGTTTTGTTTCTAACTATTTGAGTTCAGGATCTTCCTGGTACATCTAGGTGGAGGCGTTCAGCAGCCAGTTGCATACTGGAGATTAATGTTGGAGGAGAAATTAAAGCTGAAGTCATGAGAGTATATCAGATCATCTAGAAGAATGAACAGAATAAGAAGATTAAATCCCAAGAACAGCAAACATTTGAAGAGCTGATGATGAAGTAGAATCCTTAAAGAAGTTCAGATTCTCAGTAGGGAGGAAGCAGTGAATAGTGTCAAATGTAACAGAGAGGCCAGCAGGTTTAAAAGGACAGCATTTTTTTTTTTGAGGTTTAGCATTCTGGAAGTGAAGAGCAATTATAGTAGATTCATGGTCCTAATTCTGAAAACCTGATTCTAATTATAATAGCTCTATTATGATTTTCACTTTGTCTCACTTTGAGGATGATGATTTTTTCTTCCCTCTGTTGCATTATTATCTGTTTATGATAGTTTCTATCTTCTCTTTGTTATCCTTCTTTCTTTAATATCTCTACATCTCACCATTTTGGGACTCCCTGTGATGGCCAATTACTTTATAGTCACAAATTCGCAGGGGCCCTTGTTCCCCTTCTAAACCCACTAGAATCTAGAATAGTCAGGTCCTTACCCTAAGAGGCTAGAGATCGTATCTGGTGACATGAATGTTTTCATCAAGGTTCAGAGCCATCTTTCTTCAAAAGGAAGCCTTTGTAATAACTTGGATGAGAAGCCAATGTTTGAGACATGGGTGATGAAACTTTGGTTTGAACAAAGTAATCTTTTTTTTTTTTTTTGAGACGGAATCTTGCTCTGTCACCAGGCTGGAGTGCAGTAGTGCGATCTCAGCTCACAGCAACCTCCACCTCCTGGGTTCAAGCCATTCTCCTGCCTCAGACTACAGGTGTGTGCCACCACACCCAGCTAATTTTTTTTTTTTAAGTAGAGACAGGGTTTCACCATGTTGGCCGGGATGGTCTCAATCTCTTGACCTCATGATCTGCCTACCTTGGCCTCCCAAAGTGCTGGGATTACAGGCATGAGTCACTGTGCCCGGCTACAAAATCATCTTTGAATATACCACAGTTTAGCATTTTTTTACCTGTTGCCCTATTTAACATAATATATTTATTAATATTCAGTGAGAAGAATATCCCTCTGAGAAATCTGTTTGGAGATTGGACAGAAGTTTGGGTTCATTGTAAGTTCATAATTATTTGGAAACACCCTCCCCACCCTCACCCCCAAAGAAAGAAAGAGAGAGATTCAAATAACTAGAGAGCTCAAATACCCAGAATTTTTTTTCTACGTTATGTACTCTGCTATTATAAGGCCATGTGGCGAGTCAGCCTTTGTGAACTTGAACAAGATAGCTTCTAGTGTGTAAGATACAAGAGGGACAGAAATTCAGTCTAGTCTCTCATACTTTCTGCATTAATAGAATTAGTCAGTGTTGTCATGGCTTATAAGAATTACTTGAAATATAGAAATCCTTTTAGAATCCTTAAGGAAAGATAGATGATATTCAGCATGGTGTTAGTGAAAAACATATTATATTCTAATTTTTAATTGACAGTGTTTTAAAATTCTGTTAATTAGCATATTCCATTAACTGACCAACCCATTCTTTCAGCCAATTTGAATAACAGAAGTTAACTGTAATTTATTTTTTACTATATTTTTGTCTCCCTGGCTTATAGAAGAATGTGGACTGGGTTTAAACAATTCATGAAACACAGTATCTCATGTTCCAGGGAGATACATTATTAGAGTCTTACTGACTAATTTGTTAGCAGTTACATAAGCTATTGCTTCTTTCTGCTGCCAGACATCCTTTGGCAGCTCCGTATTAATCACTGTCAGAGCCTGCTTCTTTTTGGGTTGCTGTCCTTTCCTCACTCATGGTCATTTATATTTCACATTCATTGCCTGAGAAGAAAGAAAGACCAAAAATGAAAGTACGTTCAAAAACAGTTTTGAATTTTTAGGATTTTTTCATGTCTAAGTAGTTTAAAGAAATAATTAGCCTCTCCTTGTACTTGGAAATTTCTAGATGCTTTGACAATAGCTTTGTAACATGTAATAGTTTAGGCAGAGGAAGAATTAAATGTTTATCACAGTAGACGCTTATATCCATTTATGAAATTACGAGAAATTTGTCATTTACAGTTGGAGAATGTTGTAGTACAGATTGCCTGCAACCATTATAATGTTCAACTGCTTTTGAAATCAAATATGCAGTAATAATTTGTAATTTCATAATCATAATATTAGTCTTTATCTCTTAGAGGCATAATAAATTATGACCTGATTATATTTCACTTATTCTAAAAATTATATAAAATATTTTAGATAATTTGTAACCCAATATATTTTTCTACTATATTTATTGTCAAGTAGTTTTAAATTTTTTAATTGAACATGTACCTTTTCAGACATTCAGAAGATTATGCTCATTTTTAAGATTAAATTACTGTATGCAAACTAATATTAGCATTTATAGAAGCTTTCCAACTGGAAGTAGAATTATGTTTGAATAATCTAGCATGTTTTCAACTATCGAGTTCTTTTTAAAAAACTATGACTAGGTGCAGTTCCTTTGGAAACCAGTTTGGCTGTATAATAAAGATATGCACACTGAGAAGTTTTACTCCTAGATATATCTTAGTCAAATTTATGCACTTGTATGTCAAAATACATGTATTATTTTTGTTCTAATAGTGTTTATAACAGTCAAAACACTGAAGCAACTCAGATGTCCACTACTAAAATGTCCAATGTTAGAATTGTAAGCAGACAGTAAAATGACTAAATTATAGTATTCTTAGAGTATAAATGCCATACATCAATGGAAATGAATGTTTTAAGCTACATTGGTTAATATAAATGAATCATGTAAACAGAAGATTTAGTTTTAAGAAAAGCAAAGTACAGCACTGTATTTGGTATGATTCCATTTTACATAAAGTTCAATAACAGGCAAAACTAAATTCTGTTTTTAGGATGCTACATAGGTGGAAAAATGATAAAGAACACCAATGAAGTGATAACTAACTGTTAGTTAGGAAAGTGATTTCTCTAGGGAGAAACTGGGAATCATGACTGAAAAGAGACAGGGATTTTCAGGGCTGTGTCAGTATTCTCTTTCTTTTGACAGTATTCTCTTTCTTAACCTAGATTGTGGTTAGATGCATCCTTTATACGTTTTTCTTAGCTTATAATCAATTATTAATTAAAATGTACATTTAACTTGCATGTATTTTTCTGTTTGTTGTATTTCAGAGCAAAGTAATATTAAAAATTATAAATTTTTAAACATATCTCCCCAAAAAGGTTTGGGATAAGATTTAACCAATGTATATAAATAAGCAGAACTGCTTACTAACGATTCCAGAGTCTAAGGTGACAAGATGAAGGCTTCATTTTGAAGCCTCTATCATATATATATGTGTGTGTGTATGTGTGTGTGTGTATATATATATATATATATATATATATGTTAAATATTTGTGATATTATATTCAAGATTCTTTCTGCTGCGTGTAATGGAGTTGACTCATGTAACTGGGAAATCTAGAGTCAGAGATGATTTTTCACATGGTTGCACTCCAGAGTTCATATTTTGTCATGAGGAATCTGTATCTCTGAATTCTCTTGAATTTTATTGCCTTATGTTAGTAGACAAAAATGTGGGCAAAATGACTGTTGGCTGGCCTGGATTCATATGATCTGGGCAACTTTACTTAAAAGGGACTATTTTTTGCTACCTCATTTAGAAGGGACTGTCTTTTGCTGTAGCTCCTGCATTTATTTAAAATGACACACAACAACAACAACTTCCTCTATTTTTCTTCCTGTTGGATTCTGGCCTGGTTGGATAGGGTATTCTAATTGTCACAGCTCAGGTCTTTAGTCCAGTTCAGTGCAGTGAACTTCATCGGCTCCTCCTAAACAATGGAATGGTTTTCCTATAATAGGAGGGGTTTTGATATCAGATGATGGGACAATAGGGTGCTAGACAGGTGCATGACATTATCTTGGATGATATACTTACTACAAGATTTTTAGTGTATTTAAAAAATAAGTCCTATACTTCCAAATCATTTCTCCTTCTAGTTCAATGAAAGAAGCATTCATTTTCCTATTCTGAGTTCTTATCAAGTGCTTTTGAGCCATTTTCCAGCATCTCCCTGTGTCCTACTATACAAACATTTTACCTATTTAAAAATATTTAACTACTATCTTATGTCTCTCTGCCTTTTCGAGCTGAACTCTTTCAAGGGATACTGAAAAGTACAACTGTGAATTTGGATTGTGGTTTAATACCTTTTAAGTTATATAATTTTGGGCAAGTTTCTTAAACTGAGCTTCAGTTTCTTGTTATCCATCTAGGGTTTTTATGAGTATCGAGTACCTTAAAATGAGTATAAAGAGTCTTACGTATTTTGTACCTGGCACAAAAATAGTGCAGTCATGAAGCTAAAACCAGGCTTTACTTAATAGACTTGTAGTTATTGGCAAGTCATTTAATTTCTCTGAAGCTCAGTAGTATTATATTTAAAATGTAAAAATCATGCCTACCTTGCAGGATTTTTCTGAGGATCAAATGGGGTCATGAATGAATATGTCTAATAATGGTAACTGCTGCTATTTTTAAATTAATAATTATTTGCACAGTCAATTTTGTTTTGGTCCCTGGTCCAACTAATTTGAATGAATTACACATAGGAGACTAATATATCATACAGTGATAGAATTTTATGTCTTATAAACTGATATTCAATTTAAATGTATTAAGCTATTTGATTTAAAGGGACAATAGACAAATGGCTAGAAGTTTTCATTCTATTTGCTTTTTAATACGTAAACAAAAAGACATGATAAATAACCTTATGAGTTTCAAAATAGTCACTAGCAGTCTTTTTTTTTTTTTTTTTTTTTTTTTTTTTGAGACACAGTCTCACTCTATGACCCAGGCTGGAGTGCAGTGGTGAGATCTTGACTCACTGCAGCCTCCGCCTTCCAGGTTCAAGGGATTCTCCTGCCTCAGCTCCTGACTAGCTGGGGTTACAGGCACATGCCACCATGCCTGGCCAATTTTTGTATTTTTAGTAGAGGTGGGGTTTCACCATGTCGGCCAGCCTAGTGTCAAACTCCTGACCTCAAGTGATCACACACAGCCTCCCAAAGTGCTAGGATTACAGATGTGAGCCACTGTGCCCAGCCCATTTATTTTTGTTGAAGAGAATTCGGAATATCAGTACAGTGTTCATTTCCTTCATAGAGAAAGGTAGATCATTCCAAAAAGATGTGAAACACAATCATGTGAAGTAGGAAATTGTTTTACACTATGGGGATTACTTTAAATTATCAAAATATAATTTTACTTCAAAAACTACCTTGATGTAAATGATTTCATGTGCATCTTAAAGGCTTGAAATACTTAGCACTGCTTTGTTTTATAGTTTATTGTGGCAAGAAGTAGTGAGGGCTTGGAGACTGTCTCCATTCAGTGATAGTCACAATTAGGACAGATGGCAGATCATTATCAACATTTGTTACCAAATAGTGATTACATCACTCAGTTCTCAATTATGCATGTGAGACAGGTATTTTGTTTTGTATTTCATAAGCCATGGATGATATTTTGATATCTTAAATTATAATATTTTAATGTTTATCCCCTTTTCCTTAATGAAATAACACTGATGATAAAGTTTCTGTACACAGCAAAAATGGACATTCAATATTAAAGACTCATCGTATTCCAACATCTTAATATTTTATTTAAAAATATGATGTTCAGTTATTTCTTTTTATTGTAACTTTAGACCAATTGCATATCAGTGATAAATTATCTTATTCCTTGAAGCATTAATCATTCTAATAAGTTAAATAGTCATTTTAGTGCTTTTTTTTTAAGTAGGTAGGTACCACAATACTACCTAGTGGAGAAACTGCATGTACTAAGGTGAAGTTTTGATAGTACAACCTAGCATTGAGTCTCAGATCTTGGTTGATTTTCTTTTTCTTTTCTTTTTTTTTTTTTTGAGAAAGAGTCTCACTCTGTCACCCAGGCTGGAGTACAGTGGCATAGTCTCGGCTCACTGCATCCTCTGCCTCCTGGGTTCAAGTTCAAAAGCGACTCTCCTACCTCAGTCTCCCAAGCAGCTGAGATTACAAGTGCGCGCGCCTAGCTAATTTTTGTATTTTAATAGAGACTGAGTTTCACCATGTTGGACCAGGCTGGTCTCAAACTCCTGACCTCGTGGTCCACCTTCCTCAACCTCCCAAAGTGCTAGGATTACAGAGGTGAGCCACTACACCTGGCCTGGTTGATTTTCTTTATGCCAGTTGAGGGACAAGCTTAATTGTCAATATAAAATATGGATAATATAAAAGCTTTTTATATTTAACATTTGTGATAGAATTACAATAAATCGGGTGCTAATATAGTTGCATTTGGCTACCCCTTGCTTCTAGCCTTCACACCAATACTTTCCTTCTACATTTTTGTTGGCAGTTACTAACAGATTGCCCTACTTGTGTGGTATGACTGCATTAAAAAGACAGATGTATTCAGAATTTTGCTACTTTATCTTAAAGAAATATTTAACACTTGTTATTTATTGAAAGTTCTATGCTAAGAGTTGTGGAGCAGGGGGTACAATGTTAAAGTAGTGTTTAGAGGTTAGAAGCGCACAAATAACTATAAGGGTATACAACAAAGAGTTTTGGGATTCGGAGAAAGCAAGGTCTCCTCAGGTTAAAGGGAAATAACAAAGTGCCATTTATGATCAGTTTTCAATGATCGGTAATATTGTAAAAGGCAGAGCTGTGCTATATAGTATACCCCAACCCAGTTATCCACCCTGAGGTTTTATGCAAAACTAGGTAGAGAACCTTGAAAGTGCAGCTTGTCGCTATTTGAGTCATGAAAAGCATGGGGAGGAGGAGCGGGACAGTCTTCCTAGTGATAGACAAGAGATGCTATCATTCATATGAAAAGCAGCACATTTTTGCTACTTCCTGTTAAGAACTTAAATTCCAGCAAATAATTTTAACAGTAGAAAGATCTCAGAGTAAAAATTTTACCTCTGCATCCATTTATTCTTTTGAGTTTCTTTGTATAAAACACTTTGGTAGTTGTTGATGTATAAGACAGAGTCCCTGTCTTCAAGGAAGGAAAGAGAAGGGAAATTTACATTTCATGATTGCCAACAATATGCATATACTGTCTCTTAAATATATTTCATTTAATACTTGTAGCATCCCTATGACATAGGTATTATTATTTCTAATTTTTCAGAAGTAAAAAAGTCTTAGGTATTAAAAGAGGGTACCTGCTCAAGATCACCCAGTGAATAACTAAAATCTTACCTGAAATTTACATCTATTGGTATAATTCCAAAATCATGTTTTTCTTCTGCAGCACCTGTTGTATATTCATGATCTGTTTCTGGGCAAAGTTTTGAGAGGAAAGATTGAATATAGATTCTTGTAGATTATACCTTTATACAAAAGAAAAATGATAGATTCTTACTAAACCAAAATATAGTTGTTCCTCGGTATTGGGAACTAATGAGGAATTGGTCCCAGGACCACAACAGATACCAAAATTTGAAAAGACCCAAGTCCCTTATATAAAATAGTCATAGTATCTGCATATAACCTATGCACCTCCTTTCATATACTTTGAATCATCTGTAGATTACTTATAATACCTAATATAATAAAAATGCTAAGTAAATAGTTGTTATATTTTATTTGTATTATTTTTTATTGTAAATATTTTCAATCTGGGACTAGTTGTATCCGTAGATGCAGAACCCAGTGGAAATGGAGGGCCAACTGTTTGTATAACCTTTTTACCTATACTCTTCTCCATATAGCAGCTGCGTGACCTTACTAAAAATAAAAAGATCCGCTGCTGTAAACTCTTCACTGATTTCTCACTACACTTAGAATACAGTCCTAACTCTTCATCATGGTCCTATCAGTGCTACGCTACAGCCAGATTATACCAGCTTTTGAGGGCCAATTGTTAAATTTTCAGGAATTCTGCGAGCAAAGCTGTTGTTAAAAATTAAATGATAAAAACTTAAATAACTCATGTTAAAAACAAACTAATAAGTACTCAAAATTCATCACTTTCTATTTTACTACTTTTTATTGGTATCTGTGCTCTTGAACTATTTACATTGTCTGTTTTATCTGCATGATAAAAATGGTATATAATGGTATGCTGCAGCCCTACTGCTATGCATCACTTTTCAATTCCAGTCCATTTATTTTCTAGTATTCTACCCTGATCTCTTCCCCTACCTCCTCTTTATGGTCAGTAATTCATAGATTTGCCCTTTTGAGGCTATTTTCTAGATCTTGCAAGCATGCCTAATTTCTTTTTACTCTTTTTTCTTATTTCTCCTCTGACTATGTGTTTTCATGTAGCCTGTCTTCAAGCTCACTAATTCTTCTGCTTGATCATCTGCTGTTGAGACTCTGATGTATTTTTAAGTTTGTCATTTGCATTTTTTAACTTCAGAATTTCTGCTTAACTATTTTTTATTATTTCAGTCTCTTTGTTAACTTTATCTGATAGGATTCTGAATTTTTTCTCTGTATTGTCTTGAAGTTCGTTGAGCCTCCTCAAAATAGCTATTCTGAATTCTGTTAAATGTCACATATCTCTCACTCCAGGATTGCTCCCTGGTACTTTGTTTGGTTCATTTGATGAGGTCGTGTTTTCCTGGGTGTTCTTGATGCTTGTGGACATTCATTGATATCTGGGCATTGAAAAAGTGAGGTTATTTATTCTAATCTTCATAGTCTGGGCTTATTTATACCCAGGGAATTAAGTGTTGTGATCTAAGTCTTTAGTCACTGCAGTCATATCTGTACTAGGGGATGCCGCAAGCCAAGTAATGCTGCAATTCTTCCAAACTCTCAGAGATACAACCTTGGTGGGCTTGGATAAGATCTGAGAGAATTCCATCTTTCCTAGAATCTTTTTTTCTATTCTCTTACTTTCCTCCAAATAAATGGAGCTTTTTTCCTCTTCATGCAGGGCTTCCTGGAGTTGAGGAATGGGGTGACACCAGCCCTGGCCACCACAGCTGGGACTGGCTACTATGGCTGTGACTGCACTGGGTCACACCTGAAGCCAGCAGAGTACCTGGTGACTACTGCCTGGCTACTGCTGATGTTCATTCAAGGCCCCAGTGTCTTTCTATTCAGGATAGCAGGTTTACTTCTGGCCCAGGATGGTCCTAGAAATGCTGTTCAGGAACTAGGGTCTGGACTCAGGGGATTCAGGACTCTGCTTCATGATACTATGGCTGAGCTGGTACTCAAGTTGCATACAAAGTCCTCTTTACTCTTCCCTCTCTTTTCCACAAGCAGGAAAGGGGTATCTCCCAAGCCCTGCCTGGAGTTGGGAAAGGGGTATAAGTATAGCTACTTTTGCTTTTTTGTTGTTTTTTCTATCTGCTCCCTTGGCTACCCCAGCTGGTGTTTCACTGGATCTTGTGTACCCGAAGTCCGCTGGCCTTAAGCCCAGAACAGCACCAGAACTTGCCCAAAGACTGTAGTACTTGTGGCCTAGACCACTTTTCAGATTTGTTCAGGACTCCAGGGTACTTTAGTCCACCAGGGGGCTTCCCCTCTGGCTGGGGCCAGTCTAAATCTTTCCTTCTTGAGTGCCTGCGGAAGTCTGCCCAGTGTCGTGTTGTGTCGTGACAGGGCAGCAGTGAGTTCCAATGCAAAGTCTCGCAATCCCTGCACTCTCCCTTTCCCAAGTGCATGGTTCTTTCTCTGCACAGTGCTGTGGGAATGGGAAAGGTGTGGTGTAGACAATGGAAGACTTTTTCTACCCTCTTCAGTGCCTTTTTCTTTGATATCATACTAAAACCAGGTACTGTGATTACTCACCTGATTTTTGTTGCTTTCTTGCATGGATAGTTGTTCAATTTGGTATTCTTGAGGGAGGATGATTACTGAATGTTTCTATTTGGCCATCTAGCTCTGCCTCCTCCAAAACTGTCTCTGATATTTACGTTTCCAACATCCAGGGACTTCTGCATCCATATGAAACTCAAGTAGAGTTGCCTGTTTACTCTTCCCTTAGGGAGGCACTATACGTTTATCTCTGTATCCCTAAAGCCTAGAACAGTGCCTGCACCTCATCTGTTCAGTGACTATATGTATGAATGCCAAAAGGCACTTAAACCTTTTATTTGCCCTAATGATTTTGCCACATTCAAAGAAATAAAAACATATTCCCTTCATAAGATACCAGATGGTAAGACATTCAACTAATTGTCATTTACTTAGAGAGAGACTTACATGAATTAGTTTCTCTAGGATTGGCTACAGTTCTTTTTTATGTTTATTTTTTTGAGACAGAGTCTCACTTTGCCTCCCAGGCAATCTCAACTCACTGCCACCACTGCCTCCCAGGTTCAAGCAAATTTTCTGCCTCAGCCTCCCAAGTAGCTGGGACTACCACACCCAGCTAATTTTTGTATTTTTGGTAGAGACTGGGTTTCACCATGTTGGCCAAGCTGGTCTCGAACTTCAGACCTCAGGTAATCCACCCACTTCGGCCTCCCAAGGTGCTGAGAT
The DNA here is from genome assembly GCA_963573385.1 of Cacajao melanocephalus. Taxonomy (NCBI): domain Eukaryota; kingdom Metazoa; phylum Chordata; class Mammalia; order Primates; family Pitheciidae; genus Cacajao; species Cacajao melanocephalus. The sequence goes on from CAUYLG010016560.1 coordinate 10,911, forward strand.
TACAGGCGTGAGCCACCTCGCTCAGCCTGGCTAGTTATCTTACATAGAGCTGTTTTGTATAGCCATTTGAATAGAGATCTGAGAGGAAGATGAAGAGGCTTAGAACTTGGTAAGAGAAGTATTCTAGTCCATGGTATGTTCAAGTTAGTGTCACCTGAGGCTTTGATGACAAAGGAGTAAAGAATACTGTGTAATTATGTCCTAAATAACAAAATGGAAACTGAAAAATAGTTGCTAACTTGAATAGCTGAGGTCAGTGGCCAGAAATTTTGAAAAGGTCTCAAACAACTCATAGATAAAAAGAAAATAAGCAAATATTTAAAGAATCAAAATGAAAACACTGAAGTGTATTTATTTAACTTCTAGGAGATGTTATTTAACAAATTTGGGTATCTTATGGTTTATAATTAGAAAATAGAAGTGGCTGATTTGTGTGAAATCTTAAACAATTGCATTTCTAAGTGGATAAATGGAACTCTACTTGATTAGTTATTGAAGTATGAAGTTAATCTAACAAATGTGTGAAATACCATAATCAACCAAAAGTAAATTTTCAAGGAAGTAATATTTAAAGTAGATGTTTATGTAGTAGTTACATCTTAGGACATTGAGTAAGTACAACTTTTTCTGTATGCTTGGCATAATTTCTAGAATCACCTTCCATATTCTTTCACTTGTTGATACCACAGTTTAGAGGTTTGTCCCTTTGTCTTCAGACTTTATTCTCTGTTCAGATAAAAATACCTCTGAGAGAGATAATTAATATACTACAGTTTACTGGCTGTTACCCTGAAAGCTGTACTTTACAGAAAGTAGCAACATCAAGAAGACTCTGGAAGGATAATCTCACACTGTTTACCAAAATTTAAAATGCACTGTTTTTTCACCCAGCATTCCCCCTTTTGTCAGTGTGCTGTACCCCACCGCAGATTAGCATATATACAAAATTATGCATAAACAAAGTTTATTGCAGCTTTATTTGATTAAAAAATTAGGAACATCTCAAGTATCAATAGGAAACTGGTTAAATGAATGATAGTACTTCTATATAATGGAATACTGTGTAATTGCTTTTAAAAAAATAGACAACTCTAACTGATATCCTTAAGGAAAAAAATCAAGATGTATAACAATGTATATAGAATATTATCTTTTATGTAGGATGGGACAAAATAAAATCAGAAATGTAATTATTTTATTTGCGTAGATAATCAGTGGCAGAATACAGGAGAAATTAAGAGGTTGGGGGATGTAGGTACCAGGGATTAGTGTATATATAATGATAGGGAGGAGTGAGACTTTTACCTTTAGATCCTTTTACATTGTTTTGATTTTTTTCTCTTTTGAGACAGAGTCTTGCTCTGTCGCCCAGCCTGTAATGCAGTGATGTGATTTCACTCACTGCCACCTCCACCTCCCAGGCTCAAGCGATCCTCGTACCTTATCCTCCCACCTTATCCTCCCAAGTAGCTGGGACTACAAGCTCATGTCACCATGCCCGGCTAATTTTTTTTATTTTTTGTAGAGATGGGGTTTCGCCATTAGCGAGGCTGGTCTCTAACTCCTGGGCTTAAGTGATACGCCTGCCTCGGCCTCACAGTGTGTTTTGATTTTTTAATCATGAGTGTATTTCCTATTTTTAAAGATGGCCTAATGAATGAATGACAACATGATTAAAATTAAAAAAAGAGGATAATTCATCTCAAGTAAGGAGGTCATGTCACTTTGCCAAAGATGGTCTCTGAAGGCCTTCATTCACTCCAGGCCTTCAGCTACTTATGCAGAGGACTAATAACATGAAGGAACTTCTGACATTCTGGCAAAATGCCACTTATTTATGTTGTATACGTATATACTTTTCTGTAGATGCCAGAGGAACAAGCATTCTGTGTTTTGGTGAAAATCATGTACGACTATGGTTTGAGAGACCTCTACAAAAACAACTTTGAAGATCTTCATTGTAAATTCTACCAGTTGGAGAGACTAATGCAGGTAAATAAAAATCAGGAACTTTTATCACTCTGGGATTTGTTGAGTCATAGAAAAAGCCTAATAGAATTGATCAGCAATAATGAATTATAGAAGTTTAATGGAATATTACAGAAAATGTAAATGGATTTCGTTTCAGATTAACATCTACATTGGTCTATCATAATGTATTTATATAGCCATTTTACGATTTAAAAAATAGTCTCGTATTTTAAATGTTCCAATTTAACATACTTTGAAGTGAAAATCTGTTGAGTTTAATCTTTAAGAGATTGCCAAGTATTGTTTGTAGAGGAATGAAGATATTTACAGAGTAAACATTGAAATACCCAAGTACTTTCACCATACTAATTAGCACCACTTCCTTATTTGGGTCCACATAGAACACTTGGAAAAGCCAGAAAGATATTCATAAGAGAATAAAACGTACCTAAAATACTGTAACGTAGGGACATATTTTAAATTTTTAAAATATAATTCCTAATCTTAATGTTGTTGTTGTGCTTTATAATACATATTTGTAAAGGTATGTGAGAAACATACATTCTTTTATATATATCAAATATTACATAATAAAAAAGATTGTGACCACAGGCAAGGTGATTGACCAGAGCTGACAAAAGGAATTTTTAACTAGCTTTTGTGTTCCACCTGAAGTTGATAATCTTAAATTTATAATGGGTCTATGCAGCATGTTTATATGACTTTCTCTGAAAGGGGTGTTGGGTATCCAAGAGAAATGTGAAGGAAATGCATGGATGGATTGATTCCATATTGGGGAAAGGTAAAGTGGTTGAGGAAGGAGGTTAGTGGAATGTGAGAGCAAATGCTAGCAGGAGCTCATTGATAAGTAGTGCCAGGAGATCCGGAGGTGTCTGAAGAGGGAAGTGAAGCCAATAGGAGACTGAAAGACTAGAGGAACAGGGCAGTAAAAGGTGAATTTGCAGTGAGATTCAAGGAACAGTGTATTGGGAGAAGGGAATGTAGGAGGGTAGAAGACTTTAAAATCGAAAGGAAAAGGAAGGGGGATGTAAAATGAGCTGTAAGTAAAATGATAAATGGGCATTGAGGAGGACAAGGACTGTAGAAGAACCTGGTAAGTATGGATATGAAAAGAAATAAGCTCCTTTTTAATGATTTAATTCTACCAAGTAAATATTTGGGATTACTCGCTTTTTACCTTTTATTTACAAAAAAGTTCGTATATTTTCAAAGGTCAGTATTCCTAAGGGCTTTGAGAATCAAGTAAATATACCTAATAAGCAGAGAGCAAATTCGTGGTACTATGAAGAAACTCAACCACATTTTTCTGTTAGCACTTTGTTTTCAGTTAACTGAATGAGATTTGGACACTCCATTTGAAGTACCTAATGGGCTCATTTGGCTATTTTTCAAAGAAAGCATGTAGTTCAAGAAATGGTTTATTTTGTTTTTTATTCTTTTTGTGGTCTGTTTATGAAAACAAAACGAAGGTGGGCTTTTACATGTCTTTGCCTTTGTCTTTCAGTTATGGTAACAGCTATGCTAATACTTTATACCTTGCTGTTCATGCTTTCGGAAAGTATTTGCTTGTTTAAATTGGAAAAAAGAAAGTTACCATAAAGGCATTTTTAGGAGATATCCAATTTTATATATTACACCCTTGCACAGTTTCTTTGCTTTGCCATTTTTAATATGTTGAAGACCGATTTCTAAATAGTTTGTCATGCTTTGGAGTTTTCTAAAGGCTCAAAAAATATACTGAAATATCATAGACCCCAGATAATGTTGGCATTAGATGGTTTCCAAAGAGAAGATACATTTCTTTTCTAGCTCGTTAACAATTGAACCCTGGGCCGGGTGGAGTGGCTCACAACTGTAATCCCAGCACTTTGGGAGGCCAAGAGGGGCAGATCACTTGAAGTCAGGAGTTCAAGACAAGCCAGGCTAATAGGGTGAAACCCCCACTCTAGTAAAAAAATAAAATAAAAATAAAAATAAAAAAAATAACCAGGCTTAGGGGAGGGTGCCTGTAATCCCAGCTACTTGGAAGGCTGAGGCAGGAGAATGGCTTGAACCTGGGAGGCGGACGTTGCAGTGAGCCAAGATCTTGCCACTGCACTCCAGCCTGGATGATAGAGCAAGACTCTTTCTCAAAAAAAAAAAAAAAGAAAAAAGAATTTAACCCTGAATGGGGATGCTGTGACTTGACCCTGGAGTCAAGATATTCATTAGTCTACAGCTGCTCTGGTCAAATGAGCATTTTGCAAGAAGCAAGAATAGTCAAGTGAGCAAGAGATGGTCTTTCTTAGTTGTTTATAACAAGTCTGTTTTTATTTTCCTTAATTATCTGTCATATCTCCAATTCTCATCTGCTGTTATCGCTTCTGTGCAGTTACATAAAACAACCAATACTAGAATAGAGTTACAGTGATCCTAGAAAGCTGTTTATAATTTGCAGTTGTGGCAGGAACTTCATTGTTCTGCTGCAAGCTTCTCATTGCTCCTCTTGCTAAATTTTCCACTTTGACTTTTAGGAACAGCTACCGGACCTGCATAGCCATTTTTGTGATCTGAACCTGGAAGCTCATATGTATGCATCCCAGTGGTTTCTCACTCTTTTTACCGCCAAGTTCCCACTCTGCATGGTGTTCCACATCATTGACCTACTGCTTTGTGAGGTAGAGTGACTCCCATCTTTCACTAAGCCAAAGTAGAAAGTAGTTTCTACTAAAAATGGTTACAGTTTTCTTCCTTTTCTTTTTGCCTATGACATGAAGCCATAAATACTCACTGACCAAAAAGTTGTATTGGAATTTGCAGTAAAAACTATTTTAATTGTAATTTTATTATTTCTGAGGAATGAAATATTAAGGCATATATAATTCCTGCAAAGTAAAACGGGTGATTAAATTTGCATAATTAAATTTGTAATAAGCCTGTATCTGTGTAACACTGTGTTACCAGTATAAAGGACATTTCAGATTAAATAAATGAATTTAGAATTGGGTGTTTTTAACATTAATGCAATTATACTCCAAGAGTGAATATAAATGAGACTTTTATAATAACTAATTTCTCAATTCATCAGATATCTGTTTATCATATTTGAGACTGCTGCCAAATGATGAGACAAATGATAAACCAAAGCTATTGTCATATAATTTTATTTTTATACAGTAGAATATTTCAAAAATTAGTTTGTAAAATTTCTTAGGTGTTTATTTTATTGTGTTCAGTTTCTTAGGTGGCTATATTTATTTACTTTACTCTTTTAAAGAAATAAACAATATTACGTGTATATACATCTTATATTGCTCATCAGAATGTTTAACAATCTTAGTAGTAATAGGAAAGTTGCCGGATAAGAAGTATATCTTTTCAATGGAAGTATAAATGTATATAAAATATAACAGTCTTAAAAAGCAGGACAAAAGTATAAGCTTATGTACATGATTATGAGCTTAATATAGTCTAGACAGTTGTGTATTACTGTGCTTCTTAATAAACATTCTTCTTTTTTTAAAAAAAAGTTTTCATATAAATTTAAGGGTTACAAGTGATGTTTAGTTACATGGATAGATTGCGTAGTGGTTAAGTCTGGGTTTTAGTGTGTATACTTCCATGATTTTACTTTTTAATGGCTGAATAATACTCCACTGTGTGTGTATACCACATTTTCTTTATCCAATCATTCACTGATGGACACTTATGCAGATTTCATATCTTTGGTATTATGAATAGTGCTGTGATAAGCATGCAAATACAAGTATCTTTTTATATACAATGATTTATTTTCCAGATATATACAATGATTTATTTTCCAGATATATATTCAATAGTGGGATTGCTGGATCGAATGGTAGTTCTATTTTTAATTCTTTGAGAAATCTCCATACTGTTTTCCATAGAGGTTGTACTAATTTACATTCCCACCAGCAGTGTGGTCCATTTTCTCTACATCCTTTCCAGCATCTGTTAATTTGTGACTTTTTAATAATAACCTATTCTGACTGGCATAAGATAATATCTCATTGTGATTTTCATTTGCATTTCTCTGATAATTAGTGATGTTCAATATTTTTTCATATGCTTATTGGCTATTTATATATCTTCTTTAGAAAAATGCTGTTTATCCGTTTATGTCCTTTGCCCACTTTCTAATTGAGCTAGTTGGTTTTTCTGTTGTCATCGAGTTGTTTAAAGATTCCTCTTTTTTTTTTCTTTTGAGATGGAGTCTCACTCTGTTGCCCAGGCTGGAGTGCAGTGGCACAATCTCGGCTCACTGTACCCTCTGCCTGCTGGGTTCAAGCAATTCTCCTGCCTCAGCCTCCCAAGTAGCTGGGACTACAGGCACACACCACCATGCCTGGCCAATTTTTTTGTGTTTTTAGTAGAGATGGGGTTTCATCATGCTAACCAGGCTGGTCTCGAACTCTTGACCTCGTGATCCACCCACCTAGGCCTCCCAAAGTGCTGGGATTACAGGTGTGAGCCACTGGGCCTGGCCATATTCCTCTTTCTTAAAAGGAAAATCTAATGATTTTAATCACACTAGGAATTAAAATTTTAAATGTAAACATAAAATTTTAAAAGACGCAATGTATAAGCTGCATATAGCATAATAATGTTCTTTCTAAGCCTACTAAAACAATAACAATTATATATGCAGGCACAACTGGGCTTTTGCTCTTCAGTGGCTTTAGTTAGTACTTGCCTAATACCTGAAGGTCACAGGGCATTTGTAAGCACGGAAGAGTTTTCATCATTTGTACTGTGCTTTGAAAAAGAAGGGTTCAGTGACTTGCCAGGCTCACAGAATAGGTTCACAAATCCTGAATATATAACAGCTAGAGAATCTGATTTATAATATGTTAATTCTCCTACTTGCTTTACTTACAGATTAGTTTGTAAAATGCCTTTCTAAATATATCTTAAAGGAAGAATACAGAATTAGGAGCTAAAACTTTATTCAAAGTCAACATGATGTGATCACAATATTCACAAAGCATATTTGGTCATTTGTACCAGAAACTCTACCTGATTATCCAAATTGGTGTGGTGAACAGTTCCAACTCCCCTATTTTAGAGGGCAATACTCTTTGAAAGTATCAACCAAATTCACATCTTTGAGTTCTAGAATATTAAAATAAGCTAATACTAAAAGTTTTGATAAATAAATATTCATAGACTTTTTACATACTGAGCTGAGCTTATAGGAAAGAAGAAGTATGACATTTTAACTTTTGAATTATATATAGTATGAGGTTGCAAATATTTATTATTGCTTTACAATTTTTGCAGAAAGATTAATTTCATGCTAGATTGGTTCTATAGTGTTCAGTCTAGAAAAGGGAATAAAATTAATGTGCTTAATCATAACCGGCTATATGGGATTTCTCAGTTATTTTTCATAGAGTGGTATCTCTGCCCTTCAGTTCACTGGAATGGTGACTTTCTAAAGTTGTCTGCCTGAATGGTGGCTCCTGTGGCATTGGAACATTGTCCATGGGTTTTCTGGAACATAAATTCAACGTTTATCTTGAAGATACATGAGTTTCTAATGTCAGTTAAAAAAAACTAGCAACATTTATGCTACAGAAAAGCTAGGTAAATGTATTAGCCTTCCCATCACTTGTCAACTGTGACTAATCATCAGTGTTTGAAAGGTCATAATGTTCATTAGTGTTAATAGGAACATCATAGATATGACTTTGTCTCCCCTTAAACCTGTACTCTATAGCTATTTAGGGAAGTTGGAAAACTTTTCAAATGATGCGCTGTAATCATAGCATCATGATATTCAGGGAAGTAAATGGTAACATCCTTTACCAATGAAATAGCTTTTCAGAATAATCTGTTGGAAACAATATTGTAGTGTGCCTCAGGATATTTATTCTTTCCACTAACTCATCTTTGTCAAGAATTATTTTACAAAGGAAATTTTTGAATAAACTTTTACTTCCTGCATGTCTGTGTTTTCTTTTGTCCGTTTCCTTCTTGTAGTTAATAAAATATTTATATTAAAAGCTATTCTTTCATATGTGATGACATATTCTAAGAATTGGTAACATCGTCTTAAGTAGATCATCCATAGGTATTTGTTTTTGTCATATTCTCTGTTTTTAAAAAAACAACTTTAATTTTGAGGTTACGAGTCAATGTTTAGTTATAAATGGACGGATAGGAAACTCTTAGGTAGAAAAGTGTTTTTTCAAAGTTTAACGTTCTGATTTTTAAAAATATTCACGTGCAATGTGTTTTACTCAAAGATCCCATCACAACGTGAAAAAGACGTTGAGTTTGAAATTTTATGCATAGAAGACCTTTCATGACATGCTTTCCTAAGCTATATGATGTTCAAGATTTCTTCATTCATTCTAAGGGTAAGCACATACAGTTAATTTAGCAGAAAAGAGAAGAATTCTATAGACGTTGACAAGGTAGCCTGAGTGAATGACTGCTAATTATTAATAGTTTTATTTAAAATATTTGCTTAAACCCATGTGATCACATGGGTTAATTCCAGGATGACAGGTGGCAATGGGATTTGAAACTGGAGTTTAAAAATACATTTTCTTATATCAAGATGAGTGAAACTCTCTTTTGATTGTCTTTTAGTCAGTACCTGAAATGAAAATCATTTTTTTAAAAAACAAGCCTATATATTATTATCTGCCTTTATCTGTTTAGCAAGATAAGAGTCTAAATGTATTAACATTTGTAGTGTAAATATTAGGCTATTAACTCACCAAGAATAAAACATTGCAGTCTTTAAAATAACTTTTTATTACAGTATAACAGATAAAAGAAAATGTGCAAAAATTAGTGTAGAACTTAATGATTTTTCAAAAAATAGACATAATAATAACCAGCACCCAGATTTTAAAAATGAACAAAAATGGAACATTATCTGCATTTCAGAAACCCTCTTCCCCTTTGCTGCCCTTTTCCAATAACTACACTCTGAAGAGTAAGCACTTTCCTGACTTTTAATGCCATCATTTAGTTTTGCTTGTTTTGGAACTTTATATATATGGAATTGTACGATACAAACTCTTTTCTGTCTAACTTCCTTCACTCATCATTATGTTTAGGAGATTCATCTATATCATTGCATTTAGGCGTAGTTGGTTTTCCATTCTCCCATTCTATTGTTGATGGTGATTTGAGTTGTTTCTGGTTTCCAGAAGGCCGTGACGAATAGTGTTCCTGTGAATCCTGTGAACTTTCTTGAACTTGTCCTTTGGCTAACGTACCTATGCACTTCTGTGAATACACTCCAAGGAGTGGAATTGTTGAGTTAGGATGTACATACATTCAGCTTTAATGGATACTGCCAAACAGCCTTCCAAGGTAGCATCAGCATTAACTTTTGAGTTGTTTTTATTCAGTAAAGGTCTTTCTTGTGATCAAGGACAAGGTTTGGTTTTGTTTTGTTTTTAGATAGCAGAAAAATGGGTCAGATAAGGGTCCATAAATATGCAACAAAATGAAACTCATTTGGTGATTGGAATGATTCACTTGATCTCTGAAGTTGCATACAGGCAGATGGAAGACTAAGAACTGGACGTAAGCGCAGAGTCCCTTTAGTGCTTTTATGAGGGAAGTTACTGTGATGGGGAAAATCTGGCAAAGTATTCGGTCTTACAAGGAGCAATGTAGAGACGGTATGACATTTGAGTTAGTCAACCCTTCCTCGACAACCCTGTTCAAGTTACTTGACCTATATAAATCTCACTTTCTTTATTTGTGTAATGAGACTAACAATACCTGTCTTTCAGGTTTAGTGTAAGAATTAGATGAGATTGTGATATCAAGTAGTTAAGTACTATGCCTACTATACAGTAAATATTCAACTAATAATAACATTGCCCTGCAGTCTGCGCCATCCATCTGTATAGCCCATGTAGTTGCTTCTTAATTTCTTCAGTTATCTAGGTTTCTAATCACCTTCCCCTCCACCACCCAGTGATTGAGATGCTTCTTTGGTAAAAGCGAAATTTTAGGTGAGTGACTTAATGGAAGCTTCATTCTATTTCCTTTTTCAGTAGTGATTCCAGTACTACTCTAAAAGTGTTTTTTGCTTCTCCTCCATATTCTTTCAAAAGACATAAGGAAAATACTGGTATTTCTTTTAGTTTTCACAGGATAACTGACAGCCGGTGTTTGAAGTTGACTCTTCCCAGATAGTTCAATTTTTAGAGTACCAAATATGTTCAGCTTTGTATAGTAACTTGGTATTTTCATGAAATTTAAGGAAATCATTGACCCTGCAAATTAGAGTGTATCTTCTGCTTCTCATTTCTTCTCAGGATGATGAAAAAATGACAGTACTACATTATTTGATTAAATACCACCAGGTATAATCCTCCTTTCAAGGTAGTTTTCAGAAGTTATCTGAAGAGTAGATTCATTATTCATTACACAATAGTCTCCCTCTTTATCCCCATTTCCCCCCACAAAAAAGCTCATCAGAATGAGCTTATACAAGCAAGATTAAGACTCTGACATAGGAGGGCTGGCAAGACAGCTGAATAGGAACAGCTCTGGTCTGCAGCTCCCAGTGAGGCCATTGCAGAAGGCAGGTGATTTCTGCATTTCCAACTGAGGTACCCAGTTCATCTCACTGGGACTAGTTAGGCAGGAGGTGCAGCCCACGGAGGGTGGGGTGTCACCTCACCCAGGAAGCACAAGGGGTTGGGGAACTCCTCCACTAGCCAAAGGAAGCCATGAGGGACTGGGCCATGAGAGATGGTACTATCCAGCCCAGATACTATGCTTTTCTCACAGCCTTAGTAATCCACAGACCAGGTTATTGACTTGGGTGCCTATACCACTCAAGGGAATCTCCTCTTGCTTTTACCACCCTAGGGGATCTTCTGGTCTGTGGGTTTCAAGCACAAAACTGGGCAGCTGTTTGGGCAGACACTGAGCTAGCTGCAGGAGTTTTTTTCATTTTTGTACCCCAGTGGCACCTGGAGCACCAGCAAGACAGAACTGTTCACTCCTCTGGAAAGGGGGCTACAGCCAGGGAGCAGAGTGGTCTTCCTCAGCAGGTGCCACCCCCCATGGAGCCCAATAAGCTAATATCCACTGGCTTGAAATTCTCACTGCCAGCACAGCAGTCTGAAGTCAACCTGGGAGGCTCAAGCTTGGTGTGGGGAGTGGTGTCCACGATTACTGAGGCTTGAGTAGGCAGTTTGCCCCTGACAATGTAAACAAAGCTGCCAGAAAGTTTGAACTTGCTGTAGAACCCACCACAGCATGACAAAGCTGCTGTAACCAGACTGCCTCTCTAGATCCATGCTCTCTGGGCAGGACATCTCTGAAAGAAAGGCAGCAGCCCTAGGCAGAGGCTTATAGATAAAACTCCCATTTCCCAGTGACAGAGCACCTGGGGGCAGGATGGCTGTGGGCACAGCTTCAGCAGACTTAAACGTTCCTGCCTACTGGCTCTGAAGAGAGCAGCAGATCTCCCAGCACAGCACTCAAGCTCTCCTAAGGGACAGACTGCCTTCTCAAGTGGGTCCCTGACCCCTGTGCCTCTGGACTGGGAGAAATCTCCCAGCAGGGTTTGATAGATACCTCATACAGGAGAGCTCCAGCTGGCATCTGGCAGGTGCCCCTCTGGGACAGAGCTTCCAAAGGAAGGAGCAGACAGAAATCTTTGCTGTTCTGAAGCCTCCACTGGTGATACCCAGGCAAACAGGGTCTGGAGTGGATCTCCAGCAGACTCCAAAAGACCTGCAGAAGAGGGGCCTGACTGATAGAAGGAAAACTAACAAACAGAAGGCAATAGCATCAAAAAGGATGCCCACACAAAAATCTCATCCAAAGGTCACCAACATCAATGACCAAAGATAGATAAATCCACAAAGGTGAGGAAAATCCGCTGCAAAAGACTGAAAATTCCACACCAGGCACAGTGGCTCATGCCTGTAATCCCAGCACTTTGGGAGGCCAAGGTGGACAGATCACAAGGTCAGGAGATTGATACCATCCTGGCTAACATGGTGGTGAAACCCCTCTCTACTAAAAATACAAGAAATTAGCCAAGCATGGTGGCACATGCCTGTAGTCCCAGCTCTCAAGAGGCTGGGGCAGGAGAATCACTTGAATCTGGTAAGTGGAGGTTGCAGTGAGCCGAGATTGTGCCACTGCACTCCAGCCTGGGTGACAGAGCAAGACTCCATCTCAAAAATGAAAAAAAAAAGACTGAAAATTCCAAAAACCAGATTGCTGCTGCTTCTCCAAAGGATCACAACTTCTCACCAGAAAAGGAGCAAAAAAATGGATAGAGAATGAGTTTGATGAATTGACAGAAGTAGGCTTCAGACGTGGGTAATAACAAACTCTGAGCTAAAGGAACATATTCTAACCCAATGCTAGGAATCTAAGAACCTTGATAAAAGATTACAGGAGCTGTTAACTAGAATAACCAGTTTAGAGAAGAACATAAATGACCTGATGGAGCTGAAAACATAGCATGAGAACTTTGTGAAGCATACACACGTATCAATAGCCAAATTGATCAAGCAGAAGAAAGGATAGCAGAGATTGAAGATCAACTTAATGAAATAAAGCCTAAAGACAAGATTAGAGAAAAAAGAATGAAAAGGAACAAACAAAGCCTCCAAGAAATATGGGACTGTGAAAAGACCAAACCTACATTTGATTGGTGTACCTGAAAGTGATGGGGAGAATGGAACCAAGTTGGAAAACACTTTTCAGGATATTATCCAGGAGAACTTCCCCAACCTGCAAGACAGGCAAATATATTTAATTTCAGGAAATACAGAGAACACCACAAAGATACTCCTTGAGAATAGCAACCCCAAAATACATAATTGTCAGATTCACCAAGGTTGAAATGAAGGAAAAAATGTCAAGGATCAGCCAGAGAGAAAAGTTGGGTTACCCACAAAGGGAAGCCCATCAGACTAACAGCAGATCTCTCTGCAGAAACCCTACAAGCCAGAAGAGAGTGAGGGACAATTTTTAACATTCTTAAAGAAAAGAATTTTCAACGAGAATTTCATATCCAGCCAAACTAAGCTTTATAAGCAAAGGATAAATGAAATCCTTTACAGACAAGCAAATGCTGAGGGATTTCGTCACCACCAGGCCTACCTTGCAAGAACTCCTAAAGGGAGCACTAAATATGGAAACTAAAACCAATACCAGCCACTGCAAAACATACCAAAATGTAAAGACCATTGACACTATGAAAAAACTGCATCAACTAACAGACAAAATAACCAGCTAGCATCATAATGACAGGATCAAATTTACACAAAACAATATTAACCTTAAATGTAAATGTGCTAAAGGCCCCCGTTAAAAGACACAGACTGGCAAATTGGATAAAGAGTCAAGACCCATCGATGTACTGTATTCAGGAGACAGATCTCATGTGCAGAGACACACATAGGCTCAAAATAAAGGGATGGAGGAAGATTTACCAAGCAAATGGAAAGCAAAAACAAGCAGGGGTTGCAATCCTAGTCTCTGATGAAACAGACTTTAAACCAACAAAGATCAAAAAAGACAAAGAATGGCATTACATAATGACAAAGGGATCAATGAAACAAGAAGAGCTATCTAAATACATATGCACCCAATACAGGAGCACCTAGATTCATAAAGCAAGTTCTGAGAGACCTGCAAAGAGACGTAGACTCCCATACAATAAAAACAGGAGATTTTAACACCCCCACTGTCAATATTAGACAGGTCAATGAGACAGAAAATTAGCAAGGATATTCAGGACTTAAATTCAGCTTTGGACCAAGTGGACCTAATAGCCATCTACAGAACTCTCCACCCCAAAGCAACAGAATATACATTCTTCTCAGCACCACATAGCACTTATTCTAAAATTGCCCACATAATTGGAAGTAAAACACTCCTCAGGAAATGCAAAAGAACAGAAATCATAACTAGCAATCTCTAAGACCACAGTACAATCAAATTAGAACTCAGGATTAAGAAACGCGCTCAAAATGGTACAACTGCATGGAAACTGAACAACATGCTTCTTAATGACTACTGGGTAAATAACAAAATTAAGGCAGAAATAAATAAGTTCTTTGAAACCAATGAGAACAAAGTCACAATGTGCCAGAATCTCTGGGACACACTAAAGTGTGTTTAGAGGGAAATTTATAGCACTAAATGCCCTCAGGAGAAAGCAGGAAAGATCTAAAATCAACACCCTAAAATCACAATTAAAAGAACTAGAGAAGCAAGTGCAAACAAATTCAAAAGCTAGCAGAAGACACAAAATAACTAAGATCAGAGCAGAACTGAAGGAGATAGAGACATGAAAAACGATTCAAAAAAATCAGTGAATTTGGCTGGGCACAGTGGCTCACGCCTGTAATCCCAGCACTTTGGGAGGCTGAGGTGGGCAAATCACCTGAGGTCAGGAGTTTGGGAGCAGTCTGGCCAACGTGGCAAAACCATGTCTCTACTATAAATACAAAAAAATTAGCTGGGCATGGTGGTGCACACCTGTAGTCCCAGCTACTTGCGAGGCTGAGGCAGGAATTGCTTGAACCCAGGAGGTGGAGGTTGCAGTGAGCCGAGGTCACACCACTGTACTCCAACATGGGTGATAGAGCTAGACTCTGTCTGGAAAAAAAAAAAAATCAGTGAGTCCAGGAGCTGGGTTTTTTTAAATAATAACAAAATAAATAGACCACTAGCCAGACTAATAAAGAAGTAAAAAGAGAAGAATCAAATAGACACAATAAAAAATGATAAAGAGGGTATCACCACTGATCTCACAGAAATACAAACTATCATCAGACAATACTACAAACACCTCTACACAAATATAAAATCTAGAAGAAACGGATAAATTCCTGGATAGATACACCATCCCAAAACTAAACCAGGAAGAAGCTGAATTCCTGAACAGACCAATAAGTTCTGAAGTTGAGGCAGTAATTAATAGCCTATTAACCAAAAAAAAGCCCAGGACAGATAGATTCACAGGCGAATTCTACAAGAGGTACAAAGAGGAGCTGGTACCATTCTTTCTGAAACTATTCCAAACAACAGAAAAAGAGGGACTCCTCCCTAACTCATTTTATGAGGCTAGCATCATCCTGATACCAAAACCTGGCAGAAACACAGCAAAAAAAATTTCAGGCCAATATACCTGATGAACATCGATGTGAAAATCCTCAATAAAACACTGGCAAACCAAATCCAGCAGTACATTAGAAAGCTCATCCACCATGATCAAGTCAGCTTCATCCCTGGGATGTGAGGCTAAATCAACATATGCAAATCAATAAATGTGATCTATCACATAAACAGAATGAACGACAAAAGCCACATGATTATCTCAATAGATGCAGAAAAGGCCTTCAATAAAATTCACCAGAACTTTATGCTAAAAACACTCAATAAAATCTAGGTTTGATGGAACATATCTCAAAATAATAAGAGCTATTTATGACAAACCCACAACCAATATCTACTGAATGGCAAAAGCTGGAAACATTCCCTTTTAAAACCAGCACAAGACAAGTATGCCCTCTCTTACCACTCCTATACAACATAGTATTGGAAGTTTTGGCCAGGGCAATCAGACAAGAGAAAGAAATAAAAGATATTCAAATAGGAAGAGAGAAAATCAAATTGTCTCTATTGGTAGATGATATGATTGTATATTTAGGAAACCCCATTGTCTTAGCCCACAAAGTTCTTAAGCTGATAAGCAACTTCAGCAAAGTCTCAGGATACAACATCAATGTGCAGAAATCACAAGCATTCCTATACACCAATAATAGGCAAATAGAGAGCCAAATCATGAGTGAACCCCCATTCACAATTGCTATAAAGAGAATAAAATACCTAGGAATACAACTTACAAGGGATGTGAAGGACCTCTTCAAGGAGAACTAAAAACACTGCTCAAGAAAATAAGAGAGGACACAAACAAATGGAAAAACATTCCATGCTTATGAATAGGAAGAATCAATATGATGAAAATGGCCATACTGCCCAAAGTAATTTATAGATTTAAGCTATTCCCATCAAGCTACCATTGATTTTTCCCATCAAGCTACCATCGACTTTCTTCACAGAATTAGAGAAAACTACTTTAAATTTCATTTGGAACCAAAAAAGAGCCCACATAGCCAAGACAATCCTAAGCAAAAAGAACAAATCTGCAAGCATCACGCTACCTGACTTCAAACTATACTACAAGGCTACAGGAACCAAAACAGCATGGTACTGGTACCAAAACAGATATATAGACCAATGAAACAGAACAGAGACTCAGAAATAACACCACACATCTACAACCATCTGATCTATGACAAACCTGACAAAAACAAGCAATGGGGACAAGATTCCTGTTTCATAAATGGTGCTGGGAAAACTGGCTAGCCATATGCAGAAAACGAAACTGGACCCCTTCCTTACACCTTATACAAAAATTAACTCAAGATGGATGAAAGACTTCAACATAAGACCTAAAACCACAAATATCCTAGAAGAAAACCTAGGCAATACCATTCAAGACATAGGCTTGGGCAAAAACTTCATAACTAAAACACCAAAAGCAATGGCAACAAAAGCCAAAGGTGACAAATGGGATCTAATTAAACTAAAAAGCTTCTGCACAGCAAAAGACACTATCATTAGAGTGAACAAGCAACCTACAGAATGGGAGAAAAAGTTTGCAATACATCCATCTGACAAATGGCTAATATCCAGAATCTACAAGAAACTTAAACATATTTACAAGAAAAAAACCACCCCATCAAAAAGTAGGCAAAGAATATGAACAGACACTTCTCAAAAAAAGACATTTATGTGGCCAGCAAACATATTTTAAAAAGCTCATCATCACTGGTTATTAGAGAAATGCAAATCAGAACCACAATGAGATACCATCTCATGCCAGTTAGAATGTGATTATTAAAAAGTCAAGAAACAACAGATGCTGGAGAAGATGTGGAGAAATAGCAATGCTTTTATACTGTTGATGGGAGTGTAAATTAGTTCAACCATTGTGGAAGGCAGTCTGGTGATTCCTCAAGGATCTAGAACCAGAAATACCATTTGACTCATTAATCCCATTACTGGATACATACCCAAAGGATTATAAATCATTCTACTATAAAGACACATGCATGCACATGTTTATTGCAGAACTATTCACAATAGCAAAGACTTGGAACCAACCCACATGCCCATCAATGACAGAGAAATGTGGCATATATACATCATGGAATACTTTTAAAAAGAATGAGGCCAGACGCGTTGGCTCAACGCCTGTAGTCCCAGCACTTTGGGAGGCTCAGGTGGGTGGATCACCTGAGGTCAGGAGTTCGAGACCAGCCTGACCAACATGGAGAAACCCTGTCTCTACTAAAAATACAAAAAAAATTAGCCAGATGTGATGGCACATGCCTATAATCCCAGCTACTCGGGAGGCTGAGGCAGGAGAATCGCTTGAACCCAAGAGGCAGAGGTTGCAGTGAGTAGAGATCACGCCACTGCACTGCAGCCTGGGCAACAAGAGCAAAAGTCTGTCTCAAAAAAAAAAGGAGTTCTTGGTTTTTGCAGGGACATGGATAAAGCTGGAAACCGTCATTCTTAACAAACTAACACAGGAACCAAAAACCAAACACTGCATATTCTCACTCAAAAGTGGGAGCTGAACAATGAGAACATATGTGCACAGGGAGAGAAGTATCACATACTGGGTCCTGTTGGGTGGTGGGGGGCAAGGCGAGGGATAGCATTAGAAGTAATACCTAATGTAGACGGGTTGATTGGTACAGCAAACCACCATAGCACATGTATACCTATGTAACAAACCTATACATTCTGCACATGTATCCCAGAATTTAAAGTACAATAAAAATAAATTAATTAATTTAAAAAGAATTTTTAAAGACTCTGATATAAATATAAAGAGTTTCTGAAAACTCTACCAATGGTAATTGGCCACAAGAGTAGAGAAAAAATGCATTGACTAAACTAATAAAAACTATATAGGCTACAGTAAAGTTATACTTAACAGAAATTTTCAGGGACAGAAAAAGTCTTTCTAAAATCTTATTTCTGGACCCTAGCTCTTTCCCACCCACAAGGATCTTTATGGTTCTTCTATCAGTTGACTTACAATTCTGTCTTTCGCTTTTATTAATGTTGATATTACAGAGAAAGGGAGAAATCTCAAGTTAAAATGGCAGAACCATTGTCTGTGCTTCTTAAGACTTTTAGAAGAACATCCATTCATTCAGTCATCATTTGTTGAAATAAATTAACATAAACTTAAATCTAACCAAGTGCTTAGCACCATTGCAGTTGAGGGATAAGCAAAAAGCAGATAAAATTCTTGCTCTCATAATGTTTTTGTCCTTGTAGAAGAGACAGATAATAAGCAAACGACTAAGCAGAATATATAATCAGAGATAAAAAGTGCTATGGCGAAAAATGAAGGAAGAGATATAGCAAATATTAATAGGACCTTTATTTATTTTTGAAACAGGGTTTTCACTTTGTTGCCCAGGCTGGAGTACGGTGGCACAATCATGGTTCACTGCAGGCTCAAGTGATTATTCCACCTCAGCCTTCCAAGCAGCTGGGACCACAGGGGTACACCACTATGCCCAGCTAATTAATTTTTATTTTTTATAGTGACAAGGGCTCCCTATATTGCCCAGTCTGGCCTCAAACTCCTGAGCTCAAGCAATTCTCCCATCTCAGCTCCCAAAGTGTTGTGATTATAGGCATGAGCTACCACACCTAACCATAGCAGGACCTTTTTTGATCATTATAAAGACTAGGTTTTACTGATCTGAGATAGGAAACCATTGGCAGGATTTGAGCATAGGAGTGACATAAACTGGTACAGTTTTATACTGATCACTCCGGTTTCATTGCTGAACAACGTTTGTGGGGAGTTCAAGCAGAGAAGTTGGAGACCAGTTAGGAGGCAATTGCAGTAATCTGGGTGGGAGACGGTTGCTTGGACCAAGGTAGTGACAGTGGTTGGATTCTGGACATGTATCAAAGGTAGCGGCAACAGAATGTGCTGATGGGTCAGGCGGGATACATTTTATTAATTACATGTTCTCATTTAATGTGATGGTGAGAGAGCAGGGTGGCTGGTTTTGTGACTTCTACACTTCCAGAAGCATCTTGGAAACATGATTTTGTGAAGTGACTGGAGAATGTTAATTGTTATGTGCTTTATTCTGGCAATGCTTATATTGCAATATCTCTGCAATGTTTATTCTAGAAGCAGGTTTGAATATGTTTGGGAACATTTAAGGTCAATATTTGCATCTCTAAATAAAAAATAGAGTGGAATAATTATGGAAGATGAACAACAGGAGAGTAAGCATATCAAAACTAATGCTTTTAAATAAGGGTACACATTTATTTCTAAAAATAGGAGTGATATTTTGCTCTAATAAAATCAGACTCTTTGAAGACTCACAAAGACTTGGACCTGTTAAACAACTTCAGTATATTCAGTTTAGTTCTCATGATCAGAACAAGGATCACTGATTTCAAGTTATCAGATTTTTTTTCCTAATAAAAAATTGTCCATTTCCTTATGAGCTGGAATAACTAAAGTTACTTCATAGTATTCTTTGGTGCAGAAAAACTAATAGCAGTTAATCTGTTTTATGCTGATTGAATAAAATAACTAGACAATATTTTTTAAATTTATGATTAAATATTTCAAACATACAAGAAAGCATTACTGAAATGTGAAAAGTTCCCTTATCTCCCTCACAGAGCATGCAATGGGGGTGTGGCTCGCTTCTTCGGTGCCCCGATGCCCAAACCTCTAGGGCGCACATGCAGACAGGCAGTTCGTGGGGATCTGACCCTACAGCAGCATCTAGGGATGAATGTTTACAGCTCCTGAAGCCCCAGTGGGCATGTTACAGGGTGCCCTTTCAGTTTAGCTGTCCGTAGGTGGCTTGTGTAAATCAGCTCAATTAGACCCTCTGCCTTATTGCAAGGACAGAGGGCTTTCTGTATCCTGGGGTTCTTGCTCTAGTGTACTGGAAAAATCAGATCACACGTGGGCTTGGAGGATGAGTGCAAGGTTAAGAAGTAAAACAATGTCAATGATATTAGAAGCTTTATATATACCTCTTCCTGACCACACCTTCTCTGGCCTTCCTCAGGAGAACCATTATAAAGAATTCAGTGTTAATCATTCCGATGCATATATTTTTACTACATATGTAAGTATCTCTGACAATTTATAATTGAAAATATTTGGAAATATTAATGCAGTCTGCTATGGTTTGGATATTTGTCCACTCCAAATCTCATGTTGAAATGTAATCTCCATTACTGGAGGTGAGGCTTTGTGGGAGGTATTGGATCGTGGGGCCAGATATTTCAAGAATGGTTCAGCATCATCCCCTTGGTAATTAGTGAGTTCTTATACTGAGTTCATGGGAGATCTGGTTGTTTAGAAGACTGTGGCAACTTTCCCCCAAACCCTGCTGTCTTGCTCCCTCTCTCACTGTGTGATGCTCTGGCTCCTCCTTCACCTTCCGCTGTGATAGTAAGCTTCCTGTGGCCCTCACCAGAAGCAGATGCTGGCACTGTGCTTCGTGTACAGCCTGAAGAACTGTAAGCCAAAATAAAATATCTTTTCTTTATAAATTACCCAGCTTCAGTGTTTTTTTATAGGAACACATGAACAGACTAAAACACTAGTTTATCAAGTCTACCTCCAAAATAAGTCTTGAACCTTTATTCTTTCTCCAAGTCAGCATTATCTCCTATTGGTAACTTCCTACCTGTTCTTCCACTTGTCCTCCTGTCATGTTTTTTCCCATTATTCTCCATAGCATCCAGAGAGGATTTTATAAAACACGTAACCGATTATACTCCTCTGCTAAAATCCCTTCTGTGGTTTCCCACTAAATAAAACTCACATTGTTTCACCTGACCTGCAGTTTCTCCCTTCCTTCCTCTTCAGTGGTATCAAAGGTCAGTCTTTCTGCTGATCTTTGTACTGGAACACTGGCCTTCTTTTAGTTTCTGGAACACTTAAGATGTTTTCAGATTGAAAATGTATATTTTTTAGAACAGCAGGAATGTTAATTTAAAAAAAAAAAAAAGAAAAAACATTGTTTCCCTTTTTTGCTTGGAATGAACAATTCATTCTTCCTGGCTATCTCCTTACAGTCTAAGGTAAATGTTACTTCCTCTAAATTTTCCCTGATCACCCATTCTTAAATGGGTACATCGTTTTCCTTTCTCTGATAGTACCCTGTGGTTGGTGGTTATTTATCGACTTCCTTTGTATTACTTTTAAAATGCCTGTTTCCCCCGCTCGATTATAAATTTTTGAAAGGAAGAGCTATGTCTTTTTTGTTTGCAGCTGAATGCCTAGTATCTGACTTCACATATGGTAGACATACTCGAAGTATCTGTTGAAGGAAAATAGGAATGAAGAAGTAATGGACATAATTATTTTTATCATCTTCATTTAAATTCTACAGGCTGAGAAATAACTTTGCTCTTGAGTTTTAAGAGGAAAAAATAAGTCATTTTAGTTTAGATATTTTAAGAAACAGAAACCTAGACATAGTAGCTGCAGTACAGTGGTGGCTTATTATAAAGATAGAGGAAATCCAGGAAAAGTTGAGCAAGTAGACTTCAGGAAGGACAGGCACCAAAGTTAACCTAGACTCTCATCTGTATTATTCTCCATCAATTTCTATGAATCAGATTTTCTCCCTTCTTTCCTGACCTACTTCTTTGTAGCTTCTTTTTTTTTTTTAACGGGGCCTAAAACATCTCAGAAAAGTCTACATGACCATGTAACTCTAATTCCAATAGCTCTTGGTAATCTCCCTATCTTTTAGATAAAATTATGGAGGGAGAGTCTGATTGGTTTTGCACATTCTTTAAAATAAGTCTACATGGTCGTAGGTCACTTCAGGCCAGTTGCCAGTCTCTCATCCATTGTGCTGTGTCAAGAAATAGGATTTGGGTGAGTCACATGACCTATAATCCATTAAACAGGAATTGTACATGGTGGCAGATTTCCTGAGAAGGGTCATCGATGGATCTTATACAATAAAACATTTCTAGTGTGCATATAATTTAAGACTAAAATTCTTAATGTTGACTGCATTGAAAGTAGACAGTTGATAAATGTAATAATAAGTAAAATTCTAATGCATCTCAAGACACACTATATATTAGCTAGACATAGGAATTTACTTAATTAGAGTGGAGCATAGTATAGTTTTAATATAGAGCATAATCTTTAAAATTATAATTTGGTCCTCAGGGTTGACGTGGTAGCTGGTTCCAAATCATTTTCATAGTATACATTTGCAGGTAAGGTTGTAAGTAAAAGCAGTGTGCATGTAAATTATTTTAATGTTTTATATTTTGACCCACATAAATTATTTTAATGATTATTGGCAAAAGTATATGAAATATTTGAATGCATCCCATTGTCTACAAACTGTATTAGGAAAGCATCTTGTAAGTAATAAGTGTTCAAAGACCTCCATTGCAATTATTAGTAACAACAGCATTCTTTCAATTTATAAATTATCTATATTGTACAAAAGAGAAGGAACTCATACAGTATCAGCTGGAAGTGAACTGAAAATAAGACCTTGCAGGCTGGGCACGGTGGCTCACGCTTGTAATCCCAGCACTTTGGGAGGCCGAGGCAGGCAGATCACCAGAGGTCGGGAGTCGAGAACAGCCTAACCAACATGGAGACACCCATCTCTACTAAAAATACAGAATTAGCCAGACATAGTGGCGCATGCCTGTAATCCCAGCTACTGGGGAGGCTGAGGCAGGAGAATCACTTGAACCCGAGCTCGCACCATTGCATTCCAGCCTGGGCAACAAGAGCAAAAACTCTGTCTCAAAAAAAAAAAAAAAAAGAGAAAAGAAAATGAAACCTTGCATTGCAGAGTAGTTATTTCCTTTACCATCTTGTTTTATAAATACCCAATTTTAGCTGATAAACTTTCAGACTTCCTGTTTAAGTCTCAAATATTTGAGGACAGAATACTGGCAAGCTTTATTGGAGAGAGTTTCTGGGCCACATGCTGTACTAAAAGATTTACATACCTTGTCCCACTTATTCTTACCTTCTCCAAACAGACTGCAGCCCTTCACATCCCTCATACAGTTGCCCAATTTAGAAATAGGTTTTTTAATGTTTTTCAAGTCACATGGGCAGACACTGTGATTATCCTTGTCCTTCATGTCCCTCAGCAAATAACAGGTGGTCTTTGTCTCTTTTAAGACATCCTCATTACCTACTCTCATTTTAAGACCAAAGTCTTAATCAATTCCCAATATCATTTTGGGTCTCTCAGTCCAAGACTTGACTCTGTTGATCTCATATCCCAGGTACTCCTATGGTCTGGCAAGACTTCTTCATATTAAATTCCTTCACTTGATGCTCCTGGTCTTCTTTTCCAGCTGCGCTTTTCAAGCACAGTCATCCATTGGTGTCCACAGGGCTTAAAGACCCACTCATCCCCTACAGATACCAAAATCTGAGGATGCTCAAGTTCCCTATATAAAATGGCATAATATTTGCATATAACTTACACGCATCCTCCCATACACTTTACATCATCTCCAGATAACTTATAATACCTAATACAATGTAAATGGTATGTAAATTGTTGTTATATTGTTTTTAAGTTTACATTATTTTTATTATTTTTTTATTTTAAAAATATTTTTCATCTGCAGTTGTTTGAATCCACAAATGCAGAATCCATGAGATAGGGAGGGCAACTGAACTTAATTATCTGCATCCATTGTTTGGCATTTATTGTTAGTATTATTTTTAGAGACAGGGTCTTGCTGTGTTGCTGAGAGTAGAGTGCACTGGCTATTCAGAAATAGTATCATCGTGGCATACTATAGCCTTGAACTCCTGAGCTGAGGTGAACTTCCTGCCTCAGTTTCCCAAGTAGCTGGGACTGCGGTGTGCACCACTATGCCCAACTGTTTGGCATTTTTAACCAAACAGTAGTTTAACTTTTTTCTCATTTATCCAGGGCTTCTTAATTATATCTAGACATACAATATTTAGCTACCAGTACTAGAATTGCTGATTGCGTTTGTTAAAAAAGATATATAATAGGACCTTCTGGTCTCCTACTTTTTGAGTTGTCTCCCCAGGGCTTTCAAAGTCTCTTATTTTTATTTTTTTTCTTTCAATACCTTTGGTATTGAAAAGCTGTTATTTTTTAGAAGTCCACTTGACATTTTGCAATATATGAAATATATTTTGAGATATATGAAAGCTGTTATTTTTTAGAAGTCCACTTGACATTTTGCTTCTTGTCCTCATTCTAGTAGTATAGCCCATTTTGTTCTTCTTAGGAATAATGCCAGAAAATTTTTCATAATTTAATAGAACAATTTCCTGCTGGTCCACTGGCTTATTGACTTATTGGATTTCAGCTTGGACCACATCATTTCTGGTAGTTATTTCTTAAGGCACCTAAAGCACCTGGTATTTTTTTTTTTTTTTTTTTGCTTAGTCTAATTGTTCTCCTAATATCCCGTGAAGTAGGTACATACTACTTTGTAGACTCTAAAGATTCTCGGTTATACTAATTGACAGGCAAGAATCCATTTTGTCCATAAGTATCCTTAATACAGAGAAGAACTGGTGCATTCTTAGTGTTTACATCTCTGTTACCTTGCAAATATACGTTAATATTAACATACAAATTTTAGGCCAGGTGCAGTGGCTCAGGCCTGTAATCCCAGCATTTTGGGAGGCTGAGGTGGGATCATCATTTGAAGTCAGGAGGCTGAAACCAGCCTGATCAATGTAGTGAGACCCTGTGTCTAGCAAAAAAGTAAAAAAAATTAGCCAGGCATGGAGAGCACAACTGTACTCCCAGCTACTTAGGAGGCTGAGGCGGAGGATTGCTTGAGCCCAGGAGTTCGAGGCTACAGTGAGCTGTGATAGTGCCACTCATTGCACTCCAGCCTGGGCAAAGGAGCGAGACTCCATCTCAAAAGCAAACAAACATACGACTGTAAAAGAATGAAAGATAAATATCCAGCAGTACTGATTAAACCTCTCATTTAAGTGCCCTCTTTTTTTCCCCATTAAATAGAATCAAAGCACATTTTATCTAATAATGTATAAGCTTTCAACTTGAAATATAAACAGCTTAAAATAAGTGACTAAGGTTGAAGCTAATATGAGTCAACCTTAAAACATGCCAAATTTTTATAAAAACAGGTGGCCTTTAGATATTAAATATTACTTTGCCTATTCACCAATCTAGATGTATGATCTAATTCTTGTCCTAGACCTTACATTTTTTTTCCCAAAATCAATACAGTTGCTTTCTGTTTATGTCTGGCAGTGAACTGCATGATAACTTTACAAGTACTGCTGGTTCTGTGAGAGTCTTTCTCTTACTGTCAGAAGAGCATGGTGAAACAGTCCAATACTGGAAGAAAAAGGAAGTACATTAGATGATTATACCAGTGAATCTTGACGAACATATCAAGTAATTCTTTTCTCCCAACTTCAAACTGTTGTAGTTCACACGAAACTAATCTTGGGTGGGGAGGCAGCTGGGTGGGATTCCTCTGTGTGCGGCTTCTTGTCCCAGCTGCTCTTCAACAGTCACACCTGAGTCTTCTTAGCGACCTTTCTCAGTACCTCAGGAAACCTCTGTGAAGCTTTCTCTCTCCTTATCCCTCTGACTCGCCATCTTTTGTCTTCTTC
The DNA here is from genome assembly GCA_963573385.1 of Cacajao melanocephalus. NCBI lineage: Eukaryota > Metazoa > Chordata > Mammalia > Primates > Pitheciidae > Cacajao > Cacajao melanocephalus. The sequence continues at coordinate 36,646 of CAUYLG010016560.1, forward strand.
TTTTATTCCTTTGCCCTGTGGTCTTCCTTCCTTTTAGGTTTTTGGTTTGGGTTTTGGTTTTTCAGTCTCACCTAATTTCATCTGGGAAAATGTTTGAGAGCCAATCAGGTTAAAGAAGAAAGGAAAGAAAACCACTTGCAGTAGTCCCTCAGGATCTGCTGTATATAAGCCAAACAGACATTCTCCTCTGCCAGAATCCTATCTCTTGGCATAACTTTGTTCCTAAGAATCTCTGCCTCTCTTCTCTGCTTAGAGTTGTATTATAAAAGAGCCTCTTCTGTTATCCTGGGTCAATACGTTTCCAATCCCAAAAGGAAAAGAAGGAGATGATAGCGGAAGAAAAATCCTGTCCTGGCTCATCTGATGTCTCAGTTGGATATTACCCAGTTCTTAATGTTTAATAAGCCCATTTGTTTTTCAGACCCTTGGCATCATTTGTCATCATGTACAAATGTCATTTTATTGTCATGTACAAATGTCATTTTATTGTCATTGGAATCATGTCCTATTTTAATGACAATAAAACGTTCGTACAGCTGTATCAGGCTGAGTGTGAGGACAGTGGAGACCCAAAGCAGTTTACATGAAACCCTCCATGGAAAGAATAAGCGAGAAAGTCAGAGTGAAACTATAGCTACAGCAGGAATGGTGGACTGAAGTACCAGTGTTCTCTTAGATGGGGTACCAGCTCCTTTATAGTGTGGTAGGTTTTCTGAGGCTTTCTTTATACCAGTCTTAAAAATGACTTTTACAGTTGTGCCAGAATTAAGATTTTTTTATCTATTTTCTCCAAGAAATATGAGACACTTTAAAAAATACCTTTAATAATTAAAGATAAATTTTCATTTTATTTGAAATGTACTGATAATCCTAAATTACATGTTACCTAACATATTAACTGTCTTCCTGTCTTAAATCTTCAAATCTATACTAGACTTGATATCAAATAGTATTTTGAACCCAGTGGAGTTTCACAACCTTTTTCTGATCTTTCAAGCATAGAATACTCTCAGTCAGTAAGCATCTATTAAATCTTCCTAAGTTCAAGAAAATATCCTTTAATCTAGCATTTGGACAAAACCCTTGAAAAAATTGGGTGTTGGTTACAACAAAGTAAAAGAAAAAGAAAGCACTTTTTCTACTTTTCCTTAACGGGGCTACTTTAAGGATTTACTTAGATATGGCCAACTCAAATGCACAAAAATGAATGAAATGTGCTAGATGTAACAATACGGAGTACTGAGGAGTGGGATGAACGGCAGAGTACATACTCACATAAAGGAACTCAAATTCAACTTTTATAAAAACACTATGAGGCCAAATAGAATGCGTCATCACTCCAAATTCAGCCAAAGTCTGTACTTTGTGACCTCTGATTTAGATAGAAAAATGAAATATTATTCTTTAGCAGGCGGGTTTGGACGTGGTGGAGTGACTCCAAATCATAATAAATTAATATATTTGTATTTTAGAAGCCCATTTTGCAAGAGTAGTATTTATGATAGTTATAGAAATAAATTTATAAAAGAGTATAATTATGCCTGGAAGCCTAAGACAGTATTTCTCAAAGTGTAGTTCATAGCAGCTTTCACCAGAATAATTTGGGAGGGGTAGGAGAGAGATTATTTCAAAACTTACTGCAAAGCTTTAGTAATCAAAACTGTGTGGTAATGGCCTAGGTATAAATCTATAGATTAACAGAAATGGAAATACACTCATGTATTTGTGGGCAATTGATTTTCAACAAAGATGCCAAGACAGTTTAGTAAGGAAATAATAGCCTTTTTTTTTTTTTTTAAGAGACAGGGTTTCACCATGTTGGCCAGGCTGGTCTCGAACTCCTGACCTCAGGTGATCTGCCCACCTCTGCCTCCAAAGTGCTGGGATTACAGGCATAAGCCACCACACCCGGCCCAAGAATAGCCTTTTCAACAAATGTTGCTGAGTTAACTGGAGATATATCGAGACAGGTCCTGGCTCTGTTGCCCAGGCTGGTGCACTGGCACAATCTCAGCTCACTGCAACCTCTGCCTACCTCTGCTTCCGGGGCTCAAGCAATCCTCCCACCTCAGCTTGCTGAATAGCTGGGACTACAGGCCCATGCCGCCATTCCTGGCTAATTTTTGTATTTTGTATAGAGACGGGGTTTTGCCATGTTGCCCAGGCTGGTCTCAAACGCCTGAGCTCAAGTGATCCTCCCGCCTTGATGTCCCAGAGTACTAGGATTACAGGCATGAGCCATTGCTCCCTGCTGGTAACTGGATATTGATATATAAAAGAATGAAGTTGCACCCCTACTTCACACACCTCTCTTCATATAAAAGAATGAAGTTGTACCCCTACCTCTATGGCAAATCCATAGAGATAGAAAGTAGATTAGTATCCTAGAGTTGGAGAGAGGAGAGATTGAAGAGTGATGACTTATAGGAAAAAGTTTTCTTTTGGAGATAATGCAGTGTTTTGGAATTAGATAGGATGATGGTTGTACAGCCTTGCAAATATACTAAAAAGTAACGGAACTGTACATTTTTTAAGAAAAAATTTTATGGTATTTGAATTACATCTCAATTTAACAAAATAACTTGAAGCAGGAGAGATTGCTCATTAAACATAAAATTTCAAGAGGTCATCTTAGACTCAAGCTTCTTTGAGGGTATGCCTCTAGAAATCTACAGGTTTAACAGATATACCCAGGTTTATTTCCTAATGATTAAGGAATACTGATTTAACAGTTGTGTGTACTTGTACATTGAAATGTGTGTAGACTAAATGACACGTGCTTTTTCATCATTTTAATCAGCAGCAGCAAAGAGTTTGTATGGTATTACTTTCTCTCCCATATGAGAGTTATCGAATGAGCGAGGTATGATGCTTTCTCTGGGGGAACAAGAAGACTGCCATAGAGAAGCATGAGATGGTGCACTTTTTCATTTCTTTGAATCTGTTACTTTGGCAGATTCTAGGAAGTAAGATAATAGTTCAAGGTAATGAATTCAAAGAAGCACAAAACTTCAGGGAAATATCCAGCAACGTTTCTGTGGTTGCTGCGTTTTTAGTGTTTATTTGGGGGATAAAAACCATGGTGTGTTGATTTTTCTCAAGGCTCTCTTGGTCAGATGTTAGTGTGGACCTTTCAACAAAGGCAAGTTGACAGAGAACAGATGCGTATTTTAATAACTAAACTTCCTCAGCAATAGTATCTGGATAAGATTTGTTTCACAGCAGTGCTGCAGCAGAATAAATTATAATTAAAAATAGGCAGGTATTTTATTTCATGAAGATTTAGGGGAAGAACACGATGGAACTTTTTTAGAGTTAGCAGTTGCCAAATGGGGCAATGAAGATGGATCTCCAATTTCCCAATACAAAGCATGTGGGGGCTTATTCAGATTTTTACTTGCACTGAGTTGATAAATGATATATGATCATCAGTAGTATCCTATAAATATTAAACTGTAGATCTCTTTTGAAAATCTAAAATTGCTCCTTTTTCTAAATTATCAAAGCTTTTAAAACATCAAATTCACAAATACCTTTTTTATTTAAAGGAAAAGTAGGATCTGATACTCTATTTTTTCTTGTTGTTGAGACAGACTCTTGCTCTGTCACCAGGCTGGAGTACAGTGGCGTGATCTTGGCTCACTGCAACCTCCCGACTCCCTGGTTCAAGCAATTCTCCTGCCTCCGCCTCCCAAGTGGCTGGGATTACAGGCATGTGCCACCACGCCCTGCTAATTTTTGTATTTTTATGGAGACAGGGTTTCACCATGTTGGCCAGGATGGTCTCGATCTCCTGACTTCATGATCTGCCCGCCTTAGCCTCCCAACGTGCTGAGATTACAGGCGTGAGCCAGCGCGCCTGGCTGATATTCAATATATTTATGGTTGATACCAGTCACACTTACTTTGGCTAATCCTATTTCTTTCTTTAACAGTGGAATTGATGATCAAGCCTAAAAGATTCTACACTTATATGAATGGTATATTATATGGTTTTTTAATATGTAAGCTGTAGGACAAGTACTTTGTTTAATTGAGGTCCGGGAACATGAACATGACTAGCTTTTCCCATTTTTCCTTTTTTTGTTACAAGCTTTTTGTTTGTTTGTTTGTTGCTTGTGTTTTGTTTGTTTGTTTGTTTGTTTGTTTGAGATGGAGTTTCGCTCTTGTTGCCCAGGCTGGAGTGCAATGGCACGGTCTCGGCTCGCTGCAACTTCTGCCTCCCGAGAATCGCTGAGGTAGCGATTTTTCTACCTCAGCCTCCCAAGTAGCTGAGATTACAGGCACCTGCCACCACGTCTGGCTAATTTTTTTGTATTTTTAGTAGAGATAGGATTTCACCATGTCTTATTGTCCAGGCTTGTCTCAAACTCCTGACTTCAGGTGATTTGCCTGCCTCGGCTTCCCAAAGTGCTGGGATTACAGGTGTGAGCCACTGCGCCTGGCCAGAATTTGCTATTTCTGTAAGTCAAAAAATTTTTAAATATTGGCAGTTTCCTATGGTGCAACCTAATATTGTACTGAGAATAGTGATATGTTAGAGTTAAGGTCATAAGAACAAGGGAATATCTACTCTTCAGTCCCACTATTGGGCCATAGTAGTCACTGTTTCAATAAATGAGTGAAGTCTTCTGTGATGTCTTTTTGACACATATTTTCAGTGTCTATTATGTATCTAGCAGTCTCCCAGTCTCAAAGCTTCTTTGAAGTTGCATATCATTTATTTAAAATACATGTAAATTTTGCATTTTGCTGCATAATAGAGCCATAGTTGTCTTAGTACAATTTTTTTTCACATGTTTAAGTAAAACCTGTCCAAAGAGATACAGCATTTTGCCTTGTTTTTCTCTTTTTTTACACACAGCTCTTTGTACCTCAGGGATTTGTCACACCCCAATTTGGGATGCATAGTTATATAAATGGGAGGCCACTGAAAGTTTAAATCAAGGTAATGCCATGGTGAAATTGATGTTTGAGAAAAATAATTCTGAGAGAGTCAAAATTGTTGTGTTATGATATCAACTGGCATATATGCATTAAAAATTGAACATTAAGGATAAATGTGGGCATTGTGGATTATTTGTTGCTTTTGTAAGTCTGTCCTCTAGCACTTGTGCCTTTCATCTCTTGTATTAAGTATGCATTTTAAGAGTACATGGTATACCACCAAATTGTCTAACAGTGCTACATTTTTATGAGATTATGGGGGAGGCATCATATTATATATTTAAAATTCTTATATTAGATTTTCTTTTACAGCCATTTACATGATGTGGCTTTTTATATTTTGGGGAAAAAGGATTCATAGAATGCATTAATGTGTTACATGATGTCAGCAGATAACTAGATTTCTAAAGGTCAAGTTATTAAAGGCTTATATGGAAATCTAAAAAGACTCAATGAGTAATTACTTTTAAAGGCATTGAAAGGAGTGAAAAAGTGGGTGACTGTCTAATTCCAGACATGAATATGAGACAGACTAGTACTTATAGCAGTTAGGAAGATGCCAGGGAAGCCAAAAAGGGAGCAGCATATGCTTCCAAATGGTTTTGAAGTGAGGCTTTGTCTTGTCTCTAGAAAAATAGCTAATATCTCATCAATTTAACATTCTAGAGGACCAGAGATATTCACTGAAAGGAATGTTTTTTATTCATTCAGTAATTCATTTATTTATTAAATATTGAACACCTTAATGTGCTGACACTGAGGTAGTCTTAACATATACCATGGTTAATAGAACAGATGTTGTCTTTGCATCTATAGCACTAATACACTAATGGGCAGACAGATAATAAATACAAAAAATATATATGACCATTATAATGAATGTTATGAAGGGAAACTACAAGTTACCTCAAGGTTTGGTAACAAAGAAATCTGTTTTAAATTAGGGTTTCAAGAATGGTCTCTCTGAGTAAGTGACATTTAAAGGTGAGATCTAAGAGATGAGTAGGAGAAATCGCAGTGATGATAGGGGAAGTGCCTGCTTGAGGTTCTTGGGGGGGGAGAATCTAAAAGAAAGCCAGACCTTCTAGAACACAAGAGCAGTTGGCCAAGAGGTAGGTAGGACCCAAATTATACCAGACCTTGGTGACCATGTTGAGGAGGACATGGGATTTCATCCCAACTGCATGCAAAAGCCATTGAAGATCTTTAAGCATGGAATTGCATGGACTCACTAAAGTGTTTCACAGATGACTGTGGCTGTTGTGAATGCGTTGAAGGGGAGAAGGAGACCAGGGAAACCAGTTAGGAGCTACTGCTCGGGTAAGAGTTGATGGCGGTTGGTTGAATGTATCAGCAATGAACTTACAATTGAAGGTCAAAGCTAACTATAAATTAAACTCTTAAGAATATTATTGCTGGTATGTCTCCCAAGAAAAATGCCTGTCTAGGAAAATGGGAAACATCATCCCCAAAACACTAAATACGTAATGTGAAGGTTGAGAAAGAGGAGTATATTACAAGGAAATTTTTGGTGAGGTTTCTTTGTTGCTGTTGTTTACTTCTAAAACATGACTTTCATTTTTCTCCCCCACAAATTTTCTACTTTGGAAAAGAGATTTAGTGGAATTCAGACTTATAAACTGAAAGAATCAATAATGTATAACTTTTACCTCACTTTACTTTTTATTTTTAATCTTTCATTTTTTCTTCTATAACTTTCCTGTCTTTGAAAAAAAGAGTGCAGGTGCCTTATGTGTCCAAGAATGGAATAGCCTCTGAAGTACTATTTGTTTGCTAGCTTATTGGCTTGCTGAGTCAAAGAAAAGGAAGGGCTCATTTATACTGTATCAGTGTTTTGATTTGGCATGCCTCTGAGGTTTTTATTGTGTTCTGGGACAGTGCTTACGAATGTTGGGAGTTAAAGCAAAGAATTGCAATGAGTTTGAGTGGCACAAAAATAAAATTCCCATGATAATTCAATACCATGAATAATCTTAATTGAGTGAAATAAATTCTGAAGGTATAATAATTATTTTATGGTCCTTTTATATTAGATTTGTGTGTTTGCTTAATAATTTAGCACTTTGAATTTTTATTCTTCCAGAAATCTTTGCTGGGTTGGAGTTTTCATATTACGACTTTTGGACTAACATCTCTCTGGCTCTTCTTTTAGTTAATTTTCAGCAGACATTTTTGCTATGTTGCACAGGCCAGTCTCAAAATCCTGGGTTTATGCGATCCTCTCTCCACAGCCTCCAAAGTAACTCTGTTATTACAGGTGTATGCCACCATGCCCAGCCTTGGCAGACTTTTTATAAATTAGGATACCTCTTTCTTCTTTTACTTTTTCATATAATTTTGTTTTTATTATCAGCAAGGCTGAATCAAAAGTAACTTCCTTTCCTGGTGGTCTAATTGCTAGAATAAAGAAAGGGGAAAAATAATTTAATCATTAGTGAATTATCAAAATGAGGTCTTTTAAATTATCTATCACTATTATAAGGCTAGTTAGGAAATTTGAGTCTTTTCTAAAAGATAGAAATTTTGACAGCTTGATTTTTCTGACTTTTTGTCATTCCTTCACTGATGCATGGTGCCATCTGCTGTTTATGGGAAGTATTTTATATTTTGAAACACTACGCATAATAGAAATAAAATGTCTAAAAGAAAAATACCAAAATAGATGAAATGAAAAAAGCAGAAGTGTGGCCCTTTTGAAATTTGTGGTCTGTGGCTTATTTGCTTCTTTTTTATGTAAAGTTATTTTTATATCTGATTATTTCTAGTACTTACATGAATCACAAGATTTTGTACTCATTATACTCTATCTTAATTTTGTTTTCTTGCTCAGAATAGAAGTAATCGGCAAACATTTGTTGGTTGACTCATTTGGTTGGTTTTTTGTGACTACTCAAGCACCTTTTCTGTAAGCTGCTACTTACAGTCTCTGCAACCTTAGGCAAATAATTTCAGTTCTTAGCACCTCTCTTTCCTTCTCTGTAATATAGAAGATAATAGTATCAGTTTCTTAAGGTTGTTGTGAGGATTAAATGAGATAACACTTGTCAAATGTGTAACACAGTCCTTTCACTAAAATGAGACAGGGTTTCACCATGTTGGCCAGGCTGGTCTTGAACTCCTGACCTCAAGAGATCCACCCACCTCGGCCTCCCGAAGTGCTGGGATTACAGGTGTGAGCTGCTGTACCTGGCCAGTATCGTACTTTTATCTAGTGTAGCTCAGTATGTTCACAAGCATTGCTATGAGACTATACAAATGTCAGGACAGCTACTAGGATTTGTATGGACAGGTTGCATTGTCATCCTTTCTGGATACTTGTGTTTAAGATATCTAGAAAAGGAACTTACCCAATGTACTTTGATAACTTTTTCATGATTTTTAATTCTCTTGCTTTTACATCTGTGAAAAATAGGTTATAATACTTTTTGAGGTATTTTTTTTTCTGGTGAATAATCTGAATGCAAAATCAACCAACAAAACAAAACCAAAAAAGCCCTGTTATACCCTACAACTCCAACTTGAGAATTTTCTTTTCCTTACCATTCCTGGCTGCCCATCTTTACTGTCATTTGTAGACTCATACCATCTTTAACTTTGCAAGATCTCTGGAAATTATTCCAGTTTTAAAAGACTAGATTCTATAGGCATATTCTGTAAATGCTTCTTGGTTTTCAGACCGTGTCATGGTAATGTTACCTTCCTTGCTACATCTTCTGGGAACTAGAACTTAAAGACTGCCATGTCTCTGTACCTGCTATTCAATCTGTTCTTATTTTAAAATCAGAAAAAACAAAGGACTATGTTTCTAACTGTATTCAAATCATAAAGAATAATGGATTGTTAGACTTGAAAGGAACCCTACAGGTAGTTTAAGCCAATACCCCTTATTTAAAAGAGGACTTGTTTAGGTATGACAGTAAAGATTGTAAGAACTGTGACTGATCTCAAGCTCAAAGCAGGAGTAGATAGTTTAGCATTAGGGCTTAAAGTTAATACTCTAAGTAGATTAGGTAATTCTTTAATAGTAGTCTGTGCTATTTGGACCTGCACTACAGAATTCTGTCTAGTTTTGTTTTTTAGAAGATTTATGAGGCTTGAAGAGAATTTATAAGTGAGCAAAAGAATTTAAAATTAGTACGCATGAAAACAGATCAAAGGAATTAAGAATATTTAACCTTGAAAAGAATACCTTCAAAATAATCTTCAGTAACATGCAAAATTCAACGAGCTGTTCTCTACTCTGTATGTTTTTTAGGATAGAACAAAAGTAAGTAAAGGTATAATATAGTAAAAAGAACAGCACCAGTTAGGTGTGAGGCAAATTCATACAATGAAGCTGGTAAATACTAGAACAGGAGGGATATTTGCCTTCCTGATTATTTTCCTCAAATTCTCTGATTATTATCAATGTCTGTTTACTGTGGTTGGGATTTGGCATCCAAAAGCATGAATGGATGCACTTCCCAAGACCATGTTCTATTTAGTGATATTTCATGGTCTATCTAATAAACTGTTTGGGGACTTCAACATGGTAATGTGTCAGGACACACATTATAATGCTTAACTGTGTGTCAGACACTTTTCTGAGTGTTTTTGATATAGTAACTCATTTAATTCTTTAAAAAACCCTATAAGGTAGGTGCTGTCTATGAGGAAACTGAGGTAGACAGAGTTAAAATAAGTCTGAGTCCTACAGTTAGGAGGAGATGCAAAGTTGATTCAGACCTAGGAAGGCTGGCTCCGAGTCTGTCTCATAACCACCATGCTTTACTGCCTCTCCAAAAAAGAATAAAAGGAGGAAGAGGTCAGACTTCAAGGGAAATAAACCTTCTTTTATATTGCCCCCATATCCCTAGAACTGATACCAGCTGGGACCAAGATATGGAAGACTACAGGGGTCTAGGAGAGCCAGCAAGCAGTGAAACACCTGCCTCCCTCTCCAACTTCATTTCTTACATGCACTATCTTGGTCTCAGCCCTCCCAGATCACAGGCAGTTCTAGCTGGTTTGTTTCTCTCTGCCTTTATGGATGCTGTGCTGTTGGTTTGCACCGCTTTCCTCCCAATACTTTAACTTGACCAATTTGTATTATTTCTCAGTGCGTCATTCAGGCAAAACTCTTTTGTAAGCATCTACTGCATTGTGAAACATTCCCAAGTCTACCCAAGAAGTACTGATCTTTATACCTTTGGGTTCCCCTGTGCCCTATGCATCCCTCTATTTTTGTTTTTTGTTTGTTTGTTTGTTTGTTTTAAATTTTACTTTAGGTATATACTGTATCCAGCATTTCTCCCCATGTTATCCCTCCACACCCTCCCCACCCCCCAAACCCCCATTGTCGCTCCCCTACCCCGCCCAACTGCCCCCAGTGTGCGATGCTCCTCTCCCTATTTTTGTACTTTCGTTTACTCATTTGACAACCATTTATTTAGCACTGCTATGTGCCAAACATTATTCTGGGCACTGAGGAAATCAGTCCAAATTTCTGACCTAATAAAACATAATATCTAAGTGGGGGAAAAAAGCAAGATTTAGAAGAGAAGTAATATGATCTGATGTCTCTCTTAAAGGGATCACTCCGGCTGCTGTCACTCTAGAGAACAGGGGTCACTCTGGAGAATAGGCTGTGGAGGGTCAAGAGTAGGAGTGGGGAGACAAGGAAACTGTTGTATTAATCCAGATCAGGAGGAAATGATGGCTTAGGTAAGGGTGGGAGCAGTAGGCATGGTAAGAAAGAGTTGAATTTGGGATATGTTTAGCAAGTAGAGCCAAACAGATTTACTGATGGATTAACTGTGGGTTGTGAGAGAAAGAACGGATAATTCTATGCTTTTTTGCTTATGCAACTAGAGGAATGCACTTACCATTAACTGAGGTAGAAGAGGTTAGAGGAAGAACAGGTTTATGAGGAATTCAGATTTTGACATGTTTGCAATTTTTATTAGGACATCCAAGTAGAGATCTTAAGATAGTTGAATATACGATTCTGGAGTTCAGAAGAGATACTGAGGCTAAAATGAGGCCAAGGTGGGCAGATCACCTGAGGTCGGGAGATCAAGACCATCCTGGTTAACATGGTGAAACCCCATCTCAATTAAAAATACAAAATATTAGGGGTGTGGTGGCACATGCCTATAATCCCAGCTACTCAGGAGGCTGAGGCAAGAGAATCGCTTGAACCCAGGAGGTGAGATCATGCCACTGCACTTCAGCCGGAGCGACAGAGTGAGACTGAGAAAAACAAAACAAAAAATTTTTATTTTTAGTATTGTGTTGCCCAGGCTGGTCTTGAATGCTTGAAATCAAACAGTCCTTCCACCGTGTCCTCTCAAAGTGCTGGGATTTGAGCCACCACATCCAGCCCTATTATTCTGTTGTCCGTCTCCATGAGGTCAACTTTTTAACCTCCTACGTATGGGTGAGAACATGATAACTGTGTTTCTGTGCCTGGGTTATTTCACTTAACATAATGACCTTCAGTTTCATCTATGTTGTTGCAAATGACATTTTATTCTTTTATTTTTTATTTTTAATCGCTGAATAGTATTCCATTGTGTATATATACTACATTTTCTTTACGTATCCATCTGTTAACGAACACTTAGATCCATTCTATATCTTTGCTGTCATGAATACTGCTACAGTAAACATGTGAGTGCAGGTATCTTGTTGATACACTGATTTCTTTTCCTTTGGCTAAATACCCAGTAGTAGGACAATGGAATTTTTTACTTAAATAATATTGGTAGCTTGTTTTTTCTGAAATCTCTTCTATCACCAGTTTCATAAAATTCATCTGCTGACTTGAATTTTTTTTGTTTAGCTTTCATGATATGCTGGGTTTTTTTTCCACCATTAATCTTTCAAAATTTTATCACGTATTTATTAAGCTTAACTCATTGCATTTCCTGTAGCTTTTCAAGTAGCCTGTTGTGTAACTCCCTATTAAAATGAAATACTACCTGTATACACGTGTGTACTTACATGCACACAGACACAAAGTACTGAAGACACTTCTGAAATTTGACACAAATAACCTGTTTTCAACAGCTGTCAAAGTGGTCACTCAGCATTTTTTTGCTGCTGGCAAATGATCTTATGGAGGATATAAAGACTAGGCTACAGTGTATCCCAACTTTAATATTTTTATTAATCATCTTATTTATTCCTAAGATGATGATTATTCATTTTCAAGATATGTGTTCATTTTCAAATGTATAAAATGTAATATTACCATAATAGTTTAGATACTTTAGGAGATTTTTTGTGTGATTCAAATAAGATCTGATGTACTAATTTACTTACTGTGGGAAACATCAACTACCTTTTTTATTGCATTATTACCTGCATGAATATACCTGAAAGCTACTCCCTATTTATTAGGGAATTTAATATGTTACATTTTGATAATGTTCCATGATCTGTATTAACAGGTTCCAGAGAGATGTAATATCTTCATTTGTCCCACCTCAGTTAAAAGAAGCCAGACACTCTTCTAAGCACAAGTGAATCTTATTTTAAAAAATATATTAGTTCCTTCTGTTATCATTTTCAGCTAGATTTTATACCCCTTAATGAATTAATCTAAAATTCACATTATTTTTAGTGATTGCACAAGTGACCTTTAGAAACATTTTAAATACTAAAACTATAAGGAGATTTTAAGTTAAAGAATTTTTAGTACCTGAATTGAACCTTAGAAAGAAGAAAAATAAAAAATGAAATAAAAAAAGAATTTTTAGATGCGCTTGTTAGAGGTGTTATGCTGTGATTGCTACACTTAGCTGCGTATTAGAATCACTGGAGACCCTGGGCCAGTGATAATTTAATTGATCTAATTAAATTAGAACTTTGGAATCTTATCGAAACTTGCTGGGTGATTCTAATGAGCAATTGGCTTGAAAACGTCGTAATGTTTAGTTCTCACTCTGGTTTCCTATTAGAAACTACTGGGAAGTTCTTCACCACATTCTACTCCTGAGAAATTTCTCTTTATTTGACCTGAGATGGATCTCCTGCCTGTGTGTGTGTGTTGTAAAAGCTCCCCAGGTGATTTTAATATGCTGCCATGGTTGAGAGCCACTGGTCTAATGGAAAGAGAACTGAATTAAAATCAGGAAACTTGCCATTCCAGTCTTAATTCTGTGAACTCAGGTAAACCACCTAACATATTTAAGCTTGCATTGTAAACTGGAGGTATTAATAATGGCCTATATGCCTGACTGATATTTTTCCAGTTGAATGAAACTATATACTCAAAAGTTCTTTGCAATAAAGTGTTATACAAATGGTAGCAATTAAGATTTACCACACAATGGCTACTGTGAAGTGGAATGTTTGGCAGTAAGTCTTTTGTGCTTCTTGGTAGAAAGATGCTAGATCCCCTGAGCAGAAAGAAACAGGCTCCTTAGCAATCCTCAAGGTGTGGTGTATCATTATGATTCCTAAAGTTCACTCTGTATTTTTATGTGTACCAGGCTGCTAGTGTCTCTAGGTGGCAGGGGGGAGAAAGTAGAGGAAAGGGTGGAGTTGCCCCCATCCCAGTGATTTTTTTTTTAAATTGTGAATTCATATAATTAGTAACATCTTTCTTACACTTTCACAGTGACATGGTGGGCAGCATTGGAGTCGTTTATATGGTTTAACTTTTCAAACCCTCTCTTGTGTACTCTTTTTCAATGTTTTTCTCTTAAATCACTTCTGTCTCTGCTTTCCCTAGTGTTAAACTTCACTAACATTTACCTGTACATATACTGGATGAGGGCAGAAGAGAAAGGGTCCCTGAAGATAAATACACTCATTACTGGTTTCCCAACATGATATAAACCTAGGACTTCACCCCTTGGAGGGATTCAAGTTTACCATCCGTAGCATTTCCTGGTGTGTCAGTCTAGGTACAGGCTCTTGCCTGATTCATCAACTGTTTCCAGGCAAAATTACATACCATTTCTTGAGTGTTTTAAAGTTTCCTAACTGTATATTTGACTGTGAGTTCTTTGATATGTTGATTTCTTTTTCTTTGAGTAGATTCCCAATAGTGGCATTGCTGGGTCAAATGGTAATTACATTTTTAGTTTTTTGAGAAATCTCCATACTGTTTTCCATAGTGGAACATTCCCACTGACAGTATATATGAGTTCCCTTTTCTCCACTTCCTTGTCAACATCTGTTATTTTTTGTCTTTTTTAATAATAGGCATTCTGACTCAGGTATGCTATCTCATTGTGGTTTTGATTTGCATTTCTCTGATGATTCATAAAGTTGAGCATTTTTTTCATATACCTGTTGGCTGTTTGTATTTCTTTTGAGAAATGTCTACTCATATCCTTTGCCCAAATATGAATGGGATTATTATTTTTTTTCTGAGTTCCTTATCTATTCTAGATATTAGTCCCTTTGGATAAATAATTTGCAAACATTTGAGGTCCTTTGTAGAGTAAGGAAGTCAGATAAAACAGATGTGAAGGTTCAAGCTTCAAGACCAAAAAGGTCAATTTCTATGTTTATCTAAAAAACTATCTATTGGACTGTTGGGTCAGTTTGAAATACATGTTAAAACCTCTAATTTGATTTAGTTTCTCTTTGCCTGCCTTGTTTCTGAAAGTTTTATTTAATTTAGATGTCACAAACCTCTAAAAATTATTTCCCTGTACAACAAACGCCCCAATACACAAGTTTACCTGCATGACAAACCTGAACATATACCCTTGAACCTAAAATAAAAGTTTAAAATAAATAATCACAAAAACAAGTTTATTTTAAAAAATTCTTCCCAGAGTCACCTATGATAAAGACTTTCAGACTTTATAGATATCTGTATTTACTACTTAAATCTGTACAAACAAGTGTAAACCAAGAAAATATTTTAAAAGTACTCATGACTAAACAGATGCATTCATGTTAAACTTATCTCTCATCCCTACCCATTCTTGAATTCTTTCTCATTCACTAGTCATTTATGAAAAAATGTATAACAAATCTATAATAAAATGGGAAATACATTATTAAACTGGAGAAAAGCAAGGGTGGGAATCATCCTTTTTGGTATATGTTAGTAAATTAATAGTAAAAATAAGGGAGAACTTAGCCATGAGGGTTTTAAAACAGCATGACTTAATTTGTATATAAGGCTACCATGTTAGTCTGTGAAATCCTTTAAAAAAAAAAAAAGCGATTGCTTGATTTTTCAGTGCTGCAATCCTGACCTCTAGTGGACATCCAGAACAGAAACCCAAACATAACATCATTGTATTTAGTTAATCCGTCAAACACCACTAGCCAGCCTAAAATGTTGAACTTTCAAAGAGCTTAAAACATGAGAAGCAGAATAAAGTAAAAGAATTTTTGGCTGATATTCTAAATATTCTTGCTGTGGAACCTAGAGCAGCTAGTATTAACTTCTTTCTTTTTGCATGTTAATGATGTTAGTTTCACTTCTTTCTTTGAAAAAATGCATTGCTTTATAGATCATAGCAGCAAGAAGTTTATCAAAGAGAAGCCAAAGGGATTTTCTTCTGATTATATATAACAAGCTACATGAAAACTGAGTCGTTTTAATACAATGATTTTTATAGTAAGACATATAGTGATGTTATATAACCTCCTGATAGAATGCACTGAGAAGGGCACAGCATCACTTCTGTGGTATTTGTGCCAAAAATACATAATCTGAATTTAATTATAAGCAACCAGCAGACAAATCGAATTGAGGGATGTTTTATAAAATAACTGGCCAATGCTCTTCCAAAGCATCAAAGTCATGAAAAATAAAGACTGAAAATGGTCCCATATGAAAGGAGGCTAAGGAGACCTGACAACAAAATTTAATATATAATCCAGAATTGTATCCCAGACCAGAAGAAGGACATGAGGCATTTGATAAAAATACTAATTTCTTGGTTTTGATCATTATACTGTGGTTATATAAGATGTTAATGTTTGGGTGAAACTGAGTGAAGGATATACAGGAATTTTTGGTACTCGTTTGGCAAATTTTTCCTAAATCTGAAATTATTTCCAAGTGAAAAACATTTAAAAGCAATCATTTATTTTGTTTACAATCTCATGAGTCAGAAATTTTGGAAGTTAACTGTGTGGTTCATCTCTGATCCACTTGGCATCAGCTGGACCACCTGATTCACTTCCAGATTAATTATTTACTCACGTATCTAGCACCTTGGTGATTCTTGGTCTTTCTTCTTTACTGATGAAATCTGGTCCTTCAGGCCTTCTTGTTGTTGCTTGGTTTCTTAGAGAGCATGGAGTGTAAGTATAATTGCACTTCTTATATGGTAGCTGGCTTCTAAGAGTGAGTGCTCCAAGAGACTGGACATGAAAGCTGTCAATATTTCAAGGCCTGGGCGCATAAACTAGCATGGCATCACTTCCACCATATTCTGCTGGTAAAAGCAGTAGCGTAGTCGGCCCAGGTTGAAATGAGAGAACAGAGACCTTAACTCTCAATGGGAGAAGCATCAAAGAATTGTGACTCTCCTTAACCCATCACAAATAGCTCACCAAAGTCTCACTGAGTTAGCAGTCATGATGGAATTAGTGGAAAAAAGGCATGGATTTGCTTTAGTCTCATAGACTTGAGTTATAGCCTGGCTTTACCATTTACTAACAGTGTTCTGTCTCTGAACTTCAGTTTAGTCATCTCTAAAATGATGGCAATAACACATATGCTGTAGAGTTGTTGAGAAGATTGACTGAAAAATATAAAATACTGGATATAGTAGGCAATAAATACATAGACCTAATAATAATCGCTAGCGTTTATTGAATATTTACCAAATACTCAGTTCATTTGATATATGCTGTCTCATATAGTCATTATCTCTTCCTGGCGTGGTATGTTTTCTTTTGGATGGGTCAGAAAGGGCAGAACGCTGTTTCCTCTAGCTTTGCTGATGAACCTGTTCCATTTACTTTGGCCATTTTTGGTTTGATAATTTGGGTTACTGACTTGTTAGGATTTCTATTATTTCCCTTTTATTTTGATCCTGAAGAACCCAGGTGCTGATGCACACTTGGTACTTTTTGACACAACCTTTTCAGCATTTCTTCTCGGTGCTGTCAGGTTAGTTTTTGACAGCTTCTCACACAATCTGTCAGCTCCCTCTGAACCCACGATTGCCTGCTTATCAGAGCCAAAATGTTCAATGTCTTTGTTTCAGTGAGTGCTCTACTGTCAGCCTTTATTTTATGCAAGATTGTGGGTGCTCAATCCTTGGCCTACCCAAGAACACCATGATCTGCACTTTGGAGCAATTATTCAATTTGGGGCATTACTTGTAGGTGTTCTTCAAAGCAAAGATGTTGCCAGAATGTAATTGAATTTTGAAATAGCAGTATCCAAATCAGTTAAAAAGCTACTTCTTCATGCATGCAAGGCTGATCTCAATCTGTTGTCACTAGAGGAAGGTGGTGACCCTTTCTTCCCACAGCAAGCTGGATTTTTGTTGCGTCATATGCTGCAAGCAGCCAGCTACTTTTTTGAGTGTTTTTAGTATGGAAATAAATAATAGATTGAGTTCTGGTAGAAGTCACCTATTTGTTATCTTTTTACTCTCTGCTCTCAAAATTTACTTGCTTTTAAATGGAAGGAATCACTTTAATCCTTTAGGAAGTAAAGGACACATTAAATAATATCCAAAAAAGAGATTTATTCATTCATTCACATATTCATTGAGCCATCTTCTCTAACTTACTGGTTTAGAGTATCACTTTTGGAATTAGGCTGCTAAGGTTAAAATTCTAGATCTGCACTTATTAGCTGTTGGACTTAGGAAATTTACATTGATTTCTCTAAATCTTGATTTCCTTGTGGGTAAAATGGAATTTTAGATGGTTGTGGGATGAAATAAGGACATGCTTTTAATGTAATTAATTCATATCTTGGCACATATGAAATACTCAGTAGATATTGGTTATTATTTTGCATTTGGAGTTAGAACTTGTACTGTAAAATAAGTAGCCATAACAACATGTTTACTTATTTTTACTCTTAATAATTCTCCAAATTTTTAGCCCTTTCACTCCTACTAGGTACATGTTTACCCCTTAAGAACAAATAAGCCGGGTGTGGTGGTTCACGCCTGTAATCCCAGCACTTCGGGAGGCTGAGGCAGACAGATTACCTGACATTAGGAGTTCAAGACCAGCCTGACCAATATGGTGAAATCCGGCCTCTACTAAAATACAAAAATTAGCCGGATGTGGTAGTGAGCTCTTGTGGTCCCAGCTACTCGGGGGGCTAAGACAGAGAATTGCTTGAATCCCAGAGGCGGAGGTTGCAGTGAGCCAAAATCATGCCACCCACTGCACTCCAGCCTGGGCGACAGAGCGAGACTCGTCTCAAAAAAAAAAAAAGAAAAAAATGAACACACAAATTGCTGGAGATTATATATTCCTAAAAATGGGAGGCATCTTGAAAATGTATGACATCTTTTGCTTTTAAAAATACATTTCAAGGCTGAGTGTGGTGGCTCATGCCTGTAATCCCAGCATTTTGTGAGGCCAAGGCAGAAGGATCACTTGAGCCCAGGAATTACAGACCAGCTTGGGTAACATAAGGAGACCTCATCTCTACAATAAATTAAAAAATTAGCCAGGTATGGTGGCACACACAGATAGTTCCAGCTACTTGGAAGCTGAGTTGGGAGGATTGCTTGAGCCTGGGAGGTTGAGGCTGCAGGGATTGGTGATGATACCACTGCACTCCAGCATGTGTGACAGAGTGGAACTCTATCTCTTAAAAAAAAACAAAACCTGTTAGAATAACAAGTTCATTTCTGAATTCGATCAACTCAAATGTCTTAAAGTATATTTGTTTGCATCATCTAGCCATTCTGTTCTACTTTAGCTCAAGGCTTATGAAGTCTTTATTTTTATGGATAATGTCTAGAACTTCATATAAGTAGATATAGTAATACCTTATTTTTCTGAACTTGTTTAAAGAATTTAAATATATAAATTTTTCTAATAACTTTGTTTCCTCTTTAGCTTTCCAAACTTCAAAACATCATTATCTACTTTTTATTTAAAACACACACCTTCCTTCTTAAGCACAGTATAACATGATATAAGCATTCATTAATGCTGCTGGATTATCATTGTTAATAATGATAGTTACCAACAGTAGTTAATAATTAACTATCGAAGATTATTGGCTCCCCCAAGTGGACCCAGAGAGCTATGCATTTTATTTTTTCCAAAATCGTATCACCAAACTAACCAGAAGTATGTACAGAATAAAAAGTTGAGCAGAGTTTTCTCTTGGTATTTGTGAGAGCTATTTTGACTGTTTAGAGATCTTTATTTATTTAATTTTTGCTTGTAAGTTCTTTGTATTTTGCACAGCTTGGTTATCTAATTGTTTGATTTTGAGATAATTTAAGAAAGGAGTTCTTACTGTAATTTAATGATAATCCTATAAACTGGTCTAGTTGGATCCACAGGGAAATAAATCAACTCCAGAAAATTTGGGAAAGCTAGCGTAGTTTAATCATTCAGTCTTCAAATAAGCATTTACTATGTATATTATACCAGCACTGTGTGAGAAAATTTCACTGGAGTAGACATCAGGAGGCTTGAGGGGGTGATTCTAGCCTGTTACTAAACACATATGTAAACCAAAAAGCATCCGAGGCAGGTTTCAATCAATTTAGAGGTTTATTTTGCCAGATTACAGACCATGATCCATGGCACAGCCTCAGGAGGTCCTGAGAACATGTGCCTAAGGTGATTGGGTTTCAGATTGGTTTTATATGTTTTAGGGAAACATAAGACATTAATCCGTGGCCAAGCACAGTGGCTCATACCGTTAATCCCAGCACTTTGGGAGGCTGAGGCAGGAGGGTTGCTTGAGGCCAGGAGTTCAAGAACAGCTTGGGCACCATAGTGAAACCCTCTACCAAAAAAAGAAAAAGAAAAATTATCTGGGTGTGATGGCGCATGCCTGTAGTTCCAGCTACTTGGGAGGCTGATGTGGAAAGATGGCTTGAGTTCATAAGGTCAAGGCTACAGTGAGCTCTGATTGTGCCACTGCTCTCCAGCCTGGGTGATAGAATGAGACTCTCTTCTTTAAAAAAAAGACATCAGGCCAGGTGCGGTGGTGCACACGTGTAATCCCGGCACTTTGGGAGGCCAAGACAGGTGGATCACTTGAGGTCAGGAGTTGGAGACTAGCTTGGCCAAAATGGTGAAACCCTGTCACTACTAAAAATACAAGTTAGCTGGGCATGGTGGTGGGATCCTGTAGCCCCAGCTACATGGGAGGCTGAGGCACAAGAATCGCCTGAACCCGGGAAGTGGAGGTTGCAGCATTGAGCCAAGATTGCACTACTGCACTGCAGCCTGGGTGATGGAGAAAGATTCTTTCTAAAAAAAAAAAAAAAAAAAAAAAAAAAGGTAGCAGTCAATACCTGTGATGCGAAGCATACATTCTTTCAGTGCAGTAAGTCAGGACAACTCAAAGCTGGGGCTTCCAGGTCGTAGATGAATTCAAACATTTTATCTATGTTTTTCTTTCTTTTCTTTTTTGTTTTTTGTGACAAGGTCTTGTTCTGTCATCTAGGCAAGAGTGCAGTGATGTGATCTTGGCTCACTGCAGCTCAACCTCCTGGGCTAAAGCAGTCCTCCTGCCTTAGCCTCCCATGTAGCTTGGACCACAGGTGTGTACCACCACACCTGGCTAATTTTTTTTACTTTCTTGTAGAGATGGGGTCTCACTTTGTTTCCCAGGTTGGCAAAGATTTCCTGATTGGCAGTTGGTTGAAAGAGTCAACTTATTATTTAAAAACCTGGAATCAGTAGAAAGGAGTGTCTGGGTTAAGATAAGGGGTTGTAAAGACCAAGGTTCTTACACATATACATAAGTATATGAAGTCTTATAGGTAACTACTCCCAGAGGCAATAGATGGCAAATGTTTCCTTTTCAGATCCTTAAAAGGTACTAGACTCTCAGCCAATCCCTTCAGGATCAGAAAATGACCTGGAAAGAGAAGGGAATCCTCTATAGAATGTAAATTTTCCCCATAAGAGACAGCTTTGTGGGACCATTTCAAAATGTATCAAAGGATCTATTTTGGGATAAAATACTTTAGCTTCTTTCAGGGCCCTGCTATCTGTCATGTGATGCTATACTTAGAGTCAGGTTGGAATTTGGTATCTTACTGCTCTGGGTCTGTTCTGTCTGTTTTAGGATCTCTCTTTTAATGTTAAATGCTGGTCAGTTGTGTGCCTGAACTCCAAAGGGAGGAAAGTGTAATGGGGCATGCCTGATTCTTCCTTCCTGTCATGGTCTGAACTATTTTTTCAAGTTTAACTGGGTTCCCTTGGTCCAGAGATGCATTTGGTCAGTTGGAGGGATTAGAATTTTCTTTTTGGTTTACACATGTGTAACTTTGGGCTAGTCACATTCACACTCTGAAAAATGAGAATCATTGTATAGGTTGTTATGAGAATCAATGAGATTTCACTATTCCTGTGAATAAGGAATTTGGGGGTGTTGGAAACAGGTTTATAACATCGGGAAAAATCCACACCAAGACAATGGATTCCTCAGCAAGGCTAGTTTTACCTCCTGCGGGAAGGGTGCAACTCGCCGGCAGTCTTGCCATGAGAGCACACCTAAACAAGAAGATAGGGACATTTATAACTTTCATAACCTGACACAATCGTCCTATACTGTGTCCAGTTTCCATTGGCCTGAATTGAACCTCACATTCTATGCTTGACCCAATTGGCCAAAAACTTGGAAATTTTCTAAAGAAGTAAAGGCAGATGAGAACAAAGAAAAGAGGAAGTAACATGAGGAATGCTTAAAGAAGTGATAACATTTTCAAATAAGGAAGGGGAGGCTGGGCGCAGTGGCTTACACCTGTAATCCCAGCACTTTGGGAGGCCAAGGTAGGCGGATCACGAGGTCAGGAGATCAAGACCATCCTGGCAACATGGTGAAACCCCGTTTCTACTAAAATACAAAAAATGAGCCGGGCATGGTGGCGGGTGCCTATTGTCCTAGCTACTCAGGAGGCTGAGGCAGGGGAATCACTTGAACCCGGGAGGCAGAGGTTTGCAGTGAGCCGAGATCAAGCCACTGTATTACAGCCTGGCAACAGGAGAAGACTCCGTCTCAAAAAAAAAAAACAAAAAGGAAGGGGAATAAGCTTTGACCTAAGACTTGCCTGGGCTTCTCCAGGCATGTCAGGGCAAATATTTAGGTGAAAATGTAAGAACTAAGAACACGGGATGCACTTATTTCTTTATTATGACTAGCAGCTACTTTAAGATTATTAGCAAAAGCTTTAAAGTAAATTAACCTTTGAAGAAACTACTATTTATTCATAATGAACTAAGAGGAAAGCTTTGAAGAGGAACCTTTTATTTGTTCTTATTTCCTATAGGGGGCATGTTTGACAGGGAGGTTAGGAATACAGCCAAAGCAGCTGAACATGGAGTGGAGTTTCCAAATGCTAGCATGAAAGGATTTGGGAAGGAGAGGAGGAGTAGGAAACTGGCTTAGGATAAAGGACCAGAGCATTGTGAAGATGAGAAAACCAGATACGAGAGGGGTTTACATTTTGAGCAGAGACTGGAAAAAAAAGAACCAGAGAAGTAGTGGATGAGGTCCTGATGGCAAGCTGAATTCTCACAGCCCTCAGGTTGTGAGAATTCACTGCTGCCTGGCAGTTGTGATGCGGTGGTGAACAGAGTTGGAGATAGGGCAGTGGGTCTTTTTTATATTGGCCTTTAAGTTTTTGCAGGTGGGCAGCAGCTAGTGAGTGAAAATTCAAATTTTGATTCAGAAAGCAAATTTTGCTTAATTTTAACTCACATTTTAAAATCTATAATAATCTTTCTTTTTTCTAATTAGTAAATTGTGATCAAAACCAGTCTAGGATAATTGCTTAGTATGATGATGAACTGTGTTCATCTGTTTTTATCTCCTGGCCAGATTCTACTTACTTCCTACTGCTTTTGGTTTCTTCAAGAATTAGCTGAGTAAACCCCAAACCAAAAATATTTGGTTTATATTTTAACCAACTGAATATTTGTGTTTGTCATTCATTCCTTCCATCATTATGTCATATTTCTGGCAGCTGAATGTGAAAGATTTAGCAAATCATAACAGGAATACCTTTGAAATATCTGGGCCTAATCCTTGCTTCTGGAGTTGTTTCAGAGACAGAAAAAGCATGGTTTATTAGAAGTTTTTTGGATAATACATTTGGTACAGACCCATTTCCAAAAGGCAGCCAGAGTGTATTTGTAATCAAGATGAAGAGGGCTCATCAAACAGACCCAGGACTGATGGGACTTATACCAACTCATACTTGAAATATCTTTTTCCTTATGTATGATGACTTGCATGGCAAGGAAACAGTACATTTTGTAGCACCATTATTTCTGATTGTTATCTTTATCATATAAGATTCTTTATGTTTTGAATTTAATGGCTCAACATCTGTTCAGAGCAATTGGGCAGAACCCAGAGTTCAAAATTTAGTTCTAGAATGGCTTCTTAAGGAGCAATTTAATTTGTTTCTTTCTAAAGAAATATTGCTGTGTTTTCAGGAAAGAAAAGGGAAGTCTGGCAAATAGCCCCTAATGACCACCTCTAGTTATACAAATAATACTTGAAAGCCATTGCTAAAACAAATAAGCAAACAGTAAGAACAGTAGTGGCAATGCAGTGTGATATTTAAAGCCTCCAGTACACAACCTGTCCCACTTATCAGCCACACTGTTTGCCTTGTTTTGTTTTATTTTATTTTGTCTGCTTACTTGCAGTTTAACTGTAACACCCGTATGCCCAGATTAGGGTTAGGAATTTCAATTAATAATTTTAGACTACTGCATCATTCTGCCAGCTTGAGCAAGGAATTTGACTTTCACAAGACTTACACACATGCAAATAATCTAGAAATTGACTGAAGGAAGATAACTTATTGTAAAAACAATTTTATGTGAACATTGATTAAATAGCACCTAAAATTTACAAAAAGCCACTCAGGGAAAGAAAATGCCCTTTTTTTAAAATTTTATTTATTTATTTATTTATTTATTTTGAAAGAAAGAAAAAGAGAGGAAAGAAAATGAGAGTGAAAGAAAGAAAAAAAAGAATGTAAGAGAGAGAGAAAGAGGGAGAGAGAACGGGATTCTTGTTCTATTGCCCAGGCTAGAATGCAGTCTAAAAATAGGTATTAAAAACCTTTTATGCCAATAATTGTGCTTAACAATGGAGACAGGAAAGAATAAGAGATGAAAATAACAAGCAGCCAACCAATATTTTATTTAAACCTGTGAAATGCTATGCAATTGCTGAGGACTGATTTACTTCCAATTATGTGGTCACTTTTAAAATAGGTGTAATGTGATACTGAGAAAAATGTATGTTTTGCGGATTTGGGGTGGAGAGTTCTGTAAATATTTGTTAAGTTTACTTGTTTCAGGTCTGAGTTCAAGTCCTGGATATCCTTGTTAATTTTCTATCTCGTTGATCTGTCTAATATTGACAGTATAATGTTAAAGTCTCCCACTAT
>CAUYLG010016563.1:0-94177 GCA_963573385.1 Cacajao melanocephalus
GTCAGGCCCTTCTGCTGTAGGACTGCTGAGGTCCACTCTAGGCCCTGCTTGCCTGGGGATCACCTGCAGCAGCTGCAAAACAGTAAGGGTTGCTGCCAGTTTCTTCTTCTGCTATCTTTGTCCCAGAAGGATATCCGCCAGATTTCAGTCTGAGCTCTCCTTTATGAGGTGACTCTTTGGATATACAGGGTCAGGGAGCTGCTTAAGGAGACAGTCTGTCCTTTATAAGAGCTCAAGTGCTGAGCTGTGAGCTCCATTGTTCATTCAGAGCTGCTGGGCAGGTACTTTTAAGTCTGCTGCAGCAGAACTCATAAACCCCTTTTTTTCCCCCAGGTGCTCTGTCCCAGGGAGTTAGGGCTTTATTTATGAGTTTCTGTTGTGCTGCTGCCTTTTTTCAGGGCTTCCCTGCCCAGCAAGGAGGCAGCCTAGTCACTGTCTGCCTGCAGAGGCTTTGCTGAGCTGCTGTGGGCTCCGCCTAGCTGCCATGTGAACTTCCCTGCAGTCCCGTTTGTACGGGTATAGTTAGAACTGCCTTGGCAACGGCAGCCCACCTCTATAATGGCAGATTCTCTCTGTAATGGCAGGCTGCCTTGGCAATGGCGGGCTGCCTCAGCAATGCCGGGCTGCCTCAGCAATGGCGGACTACCTCCATAGTGGTGGACTGCCTCGGTAATGGCAGACGCCCCTCCCCCACAGAGCTGGACTGTCCCGGGTTCAGCTGTGCTTGCTGTGAAACTCCCAATCCAGAGTGTTTCAGACTGCTGTTTTTTTATGGGGGTGGACCAGCTGAGCCTGATCACCTAGCTCCCTGCCTC
The DNA here is from genome assembly GCA_963573385.1 of Cacajao melanocephalus. NCBI lineage: Eukaryota > Metazoa > Chordata > Mammalia > Primates > Pitheciidae > Cacajao > Cacajao melanocephalus. Next base: position 816 of record CAUYLG010016563.1, read on the forward strand.
AGACCCCCCCGCTTTTTTTTTTTTTTTTTTTGTAGTTGAATGGTCGACTCTCTCTCCCAGGTGTTCCAGTCACCTGTTGAAAAGGCGCCAGGATCTGTGTGATTTCCCGTGTGGCTGAAATAGCCGCCCTGAGATTCGTGGCGCTTTTTTGCCCAGAAATCTCCTGGCCTGGCTCCCTGTTTCAGTCCCCTTTTCTATCAGTTGAATGGGTGACTCTGTCTCCCCAGAGCTCCATTCGCCAGCTAAAATGGCACCCAGATCCATATATTCTGTATGGAGAACTGGCGCGCCAGGGCGCTGGCCAAAACAGCTGCGCTGGCAACCCATGGGGCTCCTCCGCCTGGGAATCTCCTGGTCTGTGGGCAATAAAAATCCGTCTGGAAATGCAGCGTCTACTCACCCTCTGTGCTTTTGCTGGGAGCTGCAATCCTGAGCTGCCCCAATTGGCCATCTTGGATCCATCCCCCTCTTGTTGGTTTTGAATAACGTCTTTATTTCTGCCTTCATTTTACTGTTTATCCAGTCGACACTCAGAAGCAAGTTGTTCAGTTTCCAAGTAGTTGTGCAGATTTGAGTGAGTTTCTTAATCCTGAGTTCTAATTTGATTGCACTGTGGTCTGGTAGACTGTTGTTTATGATTTCCTTTCTTTTGCATTTTCTGAGGAGTGATTTGCTTCCAATTATGTGGTCAATTTTAGAGTACGTGTGATATGGTGCTGAGAAGAATGTATATTTTGTGGATTTGGGGTGGAGTGTTCTGTAGATGTCTATCAGGTCTGTTTGCTCCAGCTCTGCATTCAAGTCGTGAATGTCCTTGTTAATTTTCTGTCTCATTGATCTAATATTGACAGTGGGGTGTTGAAGTCTCCCACTATTATTGTGTGGAAGTCTAAATCTTCTTTTAGGACATTAAGAACTTGCTTTATGTATCTGGGTTCTCCTGTGTTGGGTGCATATATATTTAGGATAGTTAGCTCTTCTTGTGAGATTGATCCTTTTACCATTATGTAATGCCCTTCTTTGTCTCTTTTGATCTTTGTCAGTTTGAAGTCCATTTTATCAGAGACTAGGATTGCAACCCCTGCTTTTTTTGTTCTCCATTTGCTTGGTAAATCTTCTTCCATCCCTTTATTTTGAGTCTATGTTTGTCTTTGCGTGTGATATGGGTTGCCTGAATATAGCACACTGATGGGTCTTGACTTTTTATCCAGTTTGCCAGTCTGTCTTTTGATTGGGACATTTAGGCCATTTACATTCAATGTTAATATTGTTATGTGTGAATTTGATCCTGCCATTTTGTTACTGGCTGGTTTTCTTGCCCATTAGTTGACTCAGTTTCTTCATTGCATTATTGGTCTTTGCCATTTGGTATGCTTTTGCAGTGGCTGGTACTTGTTGTTCCTTTCTGTGTTTAGTGTTTCTTTCAGGAGCTCTTATAAGGCAGGTTTGGTGGTGATGAAATCTCTCAGTAATTGCTTGTCCATAAAGCATTTTATCTCTCCTTCACTTATGAAGCTTAGTTTGGCTGCATATGAGATTCTGGGTTGACAGTTCTTTTCTTTAAGGATATTGAATATTGGTCCTCACTCTCTTCTGGCTTGTAGGGTTTCTGCCAAGATATCCACTGTGAATCTGATGGGCTTCCTTTTGTGGGTGACTCAACTTTTCTCTCTGTCTGCCCTTAGCACTTTTTCCTTCATTTCAACCCTGGTGAATCTGATGATTGTGTGCCTTGGGGTTGCTCTTCTTGAGAAATAGTTTTGAGGTGTTCTCTGTATTTCTTGGACTTGAATGTTGGCCTGCCTTTCTAGGCTGGGGAAGTTCTCCTGGATAATATCCTGAAGAGTGTTTTCCATTTTGGATTCATTCTCCCCATCATATTCAGGCACACCGATCAAGCGTAGATTAGGTCTTTTCACATAATCCCATATTTCTTGGAGGCTTTGTTAATTTATTTTCACTCTTTTTTCTCTAATCTTGCCTTCTCTTTTTATTTCATTGAGTTGATCTTCAATCTCTGATATCTTTTCTTCTGCTTGATTGATTCAGCTATTGAAACTTGTGTATGCTTCATGAAGTTCTTGTGCTGTGTTTTTCAACTCCATCAAGTCGTTTATGTTCTTCTCTAAGCTGGTTATTCCAGTTAGCATTTCATCTAACCTTTTTTCAAGGTTTTCAGTTTCTTTGCATTGGGTTTGAATGTGTGGCTCAGAGAAGTTTGCTATTATCCACCTTCTGAAGCCTGTTTCTGTCAATTTGTTGAACTCATTCTCTGTCATGTTTTGTTCCCATATTGGTGAGGAGTTGTGTTCCCTTGAAGGAGAAGAGGCATCCTCGTCTTTGATGGTTTCATCCTTTTTGCACTGGTTTCTTCCCATCTTCGAGTATTTATCTAGCTCTGATCTCAGGGAGCTGCTTGATGAGGTCGCTTGTCTGCTTGTCGAGGTGCTGCTGGGTATCCAGGGACTCCGTCAGGTTGCTACGTAGGCTTCCTGTGTCCTTTTGTTTACACTAGGAGGTTAGGCCCACCTCTTTAATGGTGGGTGCCTTTCTTCTGCTGACCTGGAGGTGCTGCTAGTTTGTCAAGGACACTGTCCCATTGCTACGTAGGCTTCCTGTGTTTTTGTTAAAACATGAAGACCAGGCCCGCCTCTTTAATGGCGGGTTGCCCCTTTCCTCCATGGAGCTGGATCATTCAGGGTTCAGCTCGGATTGAGGCACTGGCTGTGAAACCCGCTAGTGTTAGTGCTTCAGCCCACTGGGGTTTGTAGGGGAGGGGAGGGACCCACCCAGCCACACTTTCTGTCTCCCCACTTTCAGCTCCCTCTCTCACCATTCGGTCATGGGGGAAGGGGCAATAGCTAGGTCCACAGGCTCTCTGGGCCTGCTTATGGGCTTACGCATTTGCTTAGATCTGTGTGACAATCCGAGGCACCGGCCAGGATTATTATTCAACTCTGCTTGTAATTCTTGGAGCTTGACTGGCAAAGATCCTCTGTTCTGTGGATTGCTGAGGCTTTGGGGGAAGCGCCATACCTGGACCAGGATGCCAGAGGGGAGCCCCTGACTCACCAGTTAGATGCACTTTCTGGGTGAAGCAGCACCCCTCTCCACCTGGTGTGCCCTGCATGGGCTTCGCTCACTGTCCAACCGGCTTCGTTGAAATGAACCTGGGACCTTGGTTGGAGCTAGGAGCTCTCTCGCTTTCTGCATCTCTCTCACTGGGTGTTGTGCACTGGAGTTGTCTCTATTCAGCCATCTTGTTCCTGCCCTCTTTAATTCTTTTATTTAAGAGACTCGGTCTAGCTATGTTGGCCAGGCTGGAGTGCAGTGGCTATTCACAGGCGTGATCTCACTACTGATCAGCATGGGAGTTTTGACCAGCTTTGTTCTGACCTGGGCCGGTTCAACAGGTGAACCTTAGGCAACCTGGTAGTCCCCTGCTCCCAGGAGGTCACCATATTGATGCTGAACTTAGTGTGGACACCCACACAATCGATATAGTGCACTACAGCCTGGAACTCCTGGGCTCAAACAATCCTCCCACCTCAGCCTCCCGAGTAGCTGGGGCTACAGGCACCCACCACTGTGCCCAGCTACTTTTCTTTTTTTTTCACCTTTTAAGTTCTGAGGTACATGTGCAGGTTGTGCAGGTTTGTTACATAGTTAAACGTATGTCATGGTGATTTGCTGCACAGAACAACCCATCACATAGGTATTAAGCCCAGCATCCATTAGCTATTCTTCCTGATGCTCTCCCTCCCCAACCCAATCCCCTCCCACAGGCCCCAGTGTATGTTGTTCCCCTCCATGTGTCCATGTGTTCTACTTTTCAAAGAGAGAATATACTCATGTAACCAGCATATGGATAAAGAACAAGAACATTGTTAGCACTCCAGAAGTTCTGTTCTAGCATTACTCCTCAAGGGTAACTCTCCCTTTTCTTCTAACATGATAGCTTTGTTTAGAGCTATATATAAATGGAATTACATTATATGAATGCTTTTGCACTTAGCTGTTTTGCCTGACGTGGTGTTTGTGATATTTGCCATGTTGTTGCACTTAGTGTCGTTTGTTTACTTTGTTCATTCTCATTAATATATTTCATTATTAAGATAGTCCACAATTTATTTATCTATTCTGCTGTTGACAGTTAAGCTACTTAAAATTTTTTGACATCTTGAACACAGCTCTAGCAAATGCTTTTTTACATGTCTTTTGGTGGATAGAGATATGAATTTCTGTTGAGTATATACCTAGAAATGGAAGTGTTGAGTCTTAGGATATGCATATGTTCAATTTTAGTAGACAGTGTTAAGCAGTCTTCCAAAGTGGTTGTACCAATCTCACACTCCTTGCAGAACTATAGGAATGTTCTAGTTGCTCCACATCTTGGTCAACACTTGGTTGCAATTCGTTTTTTATTTCAATTGATATATTCTTTACTTACAAAATTTCTACTTTTCTTTCTAAAGTTTCCACTTCCACTTCAAATATATTTGGAAGTTGAAAGATGTGCAAGAACTGAAGACAGAAAATTTGTGTGTGAGACTCAAGAAAAAATCATAATTATTAATAGTTGTGTAGGCAGTCTTGATTCTACTGTTATTATTGATGATAAAATGTAATTATATACACATACATATTTGGGGTATAAAACTTGATCTGCTGAAGACTTTATGTCCTCAGAGATGACCACAATAGATTAATGGTCCATTTCCTCATCATATTTTTTATTTAATGAAAAAGTTACAGGCACACCTACACAAACATGATAGACATACATAGGTCTATTGCATAATGAAAGGAAGAATTCTAATAGAGAATTGAACTTGAAATTATGTTTTAAAAAATTCCACACAATTGATTCAACAAATATTTGAGTGTTATTACATGCTGGGCCCTGTTTTAGGGATTGGTGCAGTGATAACGTGATAAACCAAGTGCTACTTTTGGAGCTTAGCTTCTAGTGGGGGCATCAGAAGATCAGCAAATAAAAATATATAATGTAGTGATTTCAGATATCTATAATCTTATTAAGAAAAATGACAAAAAATAAATAACTCATAAGAATTAATAAAGCTTGCCAGAGGAGAATTACTAGGTTAAAAGATTGTTCTAAAGAGGGCAGAGAATTTGTTTTCCAATGTAAAGAACTGTAGGCATGTGAAAATGGAGGTTTGTTTGGAAATGGGGGAGCCAAACAGAGACGGCCTGAGGCAGGCAGAATGTTTAGGCAGGAGGACTAGCGGAAGACAAAAATAGGTGGTTAAAAGATTGACTATAACAAAAAATTAATAGAGATGATACAGCTAAAAAGACTGCTTTCTAACAAGAGAATCGGTCTCATTAAACAGCCCCTCCTTGGAGAGGAATATGAAGTATCTGCCATAGAACCAGTTTTCTGTTCAGTGGAGTTGCATGTAACTGTGTAGATGAGTGCTTCCTGAGCTGTGTGTACTGCTGAGATATTTTGTGAGTACAAGGAGGAACATTTTTTTCTTTTTTAGCAAGGCAGGGAGATGGGAGTGGAAGGGGGTTCTTATGTCCTTAAATCAAGGTCCTGAGAAGCAGACACTTAGACCAGGATTTGTAGGCCAGGGATTTAATAAGGAAGTATCTGCAGGCGAGACTGGTGTGGGGAAAGGTGGGGGTAGGACAAGGAAGGATGGAATCTAAGGCAAAGTTTTGCAAAGGGTAGGAGCTTCATCCTGATTTCCCAGGGGAACTCCCGCAAACCCAAGGTAAGGGAGCTAGGCTTTCATATTCCCACACCTGTCAGGCACTGGTGAATGCCACCTCCAGAACTTCAATTCTCAGGCACTGGGGCTCGGCAGGTATAAGCAAAGTGGCTCCATTAGCTGAAGTAAAGTTGGTTAAAGAAAAGTCACAAGTGCTGACTGTTGGAAGCAAAACACACTGAAGCTGAGAGAGGACACAGGCTGTTAAAAAGTTATCTGCAGGCAGCATTGCTCACTGCAAATATTGTTAGAGAAATGTAATTAGCATATCACAGACAATTTAGTGGGTTTTTTTTTGAGACAGAGGCTTGCTCTGTCGCCCAGGCTGGAGTGCAGTGGTGTGTGTGGTCTCAGCTCACTGCAACCTCCACCTCTTGGGTTCGAGCAATTCTCCTGCCTCAGCCTCCCAAGTAGCTGGGATTACAGGTGTTTGCTACCACACCCCGCTAATTTTTGTATTTTTAGTAGAGACGGAGTTTCACCATGTTGGCCAGGCCGGTCTCAAATTCTTGACACCTCAGGTGATCTACCCACCTTGGCCTCCCAAATTGCTGGGATCACAGGCATGAGCCACCGTGCCCAACCCAATTTATTTTTGTAAAAGGAGTCATCTTAAAGAATCATATCAATGAAACAGTGCTATACATAATATATAGATATGCAAAAATTATTAAATTTGTATAAAGATGGCTGAAGGTTGGTACCTGCTCGTTGGGGTGCTTGTTTTCATTTATACACCATATTCAGGAATTGAGTTTCCATTTGGTGGCAGCCACTTTAATATTTGCCATTCTCCATTTCCTCCTCCCATCCAAGACAGTGTTCATTCCTCCTTTTTCTGGGAACCCCTCAATGCTTTATATGTGCCACAAATCTTTGCACTTCCTATATTGCATCAAAATGATTGAGTTGATATTTCCCTAAAGGCTTTGTGAGGTTCTTAGAGCAAGGACTGTGTCTCACTCATCTCTGCATTTCTAGCGAGTGGCTGGCACAGGGCCTCGTTTAGAGTAGGTATTCAATAAATGTTTATTGAATTGGATGAATAAAGAAATCCATTACAGCCTGTGGAAATTCTAGAAAATAAAATTTATCTTGAGTATAAAGTTTATATCTTTTATTAATGAGACACAAGCAATTAAAATGATAAACTCCCTCTAGCATTCCAATAAACGTTATCAAGCCTCATCTGATAACTTCTACATTTGGCACAGAAAGGTTCTCACCTGAAAATGGAAATGTAAAACTTTAGTTGAAAAAAGCTTTCTTGATTAAGAGCACTTGATTAAAAAAGAGCTCATTAATGAAGAACAATACTATTTTTATAAGGACTAAGCTCTTTTTCTCTTGCTTTGGTTTCGTTTCACGCTTCAACAAACAGCACCTTTTGGCAGTCACGGCTCCTTGTACTGCCAAATGCAGTTTCGTGACTCTGGTTGTGCCCTTCCTTGACGTCACTCCCAAAGAGGTCATCAGCTAATTAGCTGCATAAACTGGCCACCATTATTGTTTCTAAGCCCCAAGTTGTGCAGTCTGGTGGAATTACAATGACGTGTTTAAATTGATTCTTTTTTTCTTGATGGCACAAAAATCCTTCTTAGAACGTTGAAACTTAAGACAATTATAATGGAATGTACCTGATTAAAGGTGACCTATAGATATTCAGGAGAGCAGAAAAAACTCGCTTAGACAAGATGAATACTTTTGGCTTTTTCTCCGGATTAGAGCTGGAAAAAGTTTCTGTTTCTCAGATTTTAGCTGCTCACTCTCCAGCTTCTATCTCCCAATAATATTATCTGCCGTTCTTCAAAATGTTGTCTGTCTACTATTTCTTCTCACAAAAGTAGAATCTGTCTTCTAAGCTCCTTTACTCATATCTCTTTAACTTTTTTCTCTGAATAGTCAGCACCTTTATTCTTACCCTTGCCCGCTCAAACCCCAACCCTTGACCTCAACTCAAAAGGTCTTGCATGTTTTCTGTTTTCGACTGGTAAGGACCATGTCTTTGTTTTCCAAAGCAATATCTACTCAGTTTGAAATCTGTCATTTATAGCTGTGTATATCCAGTAATGGTCAATCTTCCTCAAATTGTCTTAAAGTTACTGAAAGAAGCAACTGTGTGTAGATTTCATTCTTTGTGGCACAGCAGCAAAGGAAGGCTCGCAGAAGAGGGAGGGCTGGTTTTGAAGGGCCCTGCGATTGTAGAGTAAGTATTTTAGGTATTATTTCCTTCTCCATTCCTCTGCCTGAGAATGAATTTTCAATGCAGAGTTGTTTTTTTTTTTCACATTGAAGATGTAAAATTTGGAAAGAGTCACCTATTTCATTATGTTAGCCAAAGGCTGTTACAAAATACAACATAGTCTTTTTAAAAAGTAGGCCGGGCACGGTGGCTCACGCCTGTAATCCCAGCACTTTGGGAGGCCGAGGCAGGCAGATCACGAGGTCAAGAGATAGAGACCATCCTGGCCAACATGGTGAAACCCCGTCTCTACTAAAAATACAAAAATTAGCCAGGTGTGGTGGCACGCGCCTGTGGTCCCAGCTACTTGGGAGGCTGAGGCGGAAGAATCACTTGAACCCAGGAGGCGGAGGTTGCAGTGAGCCAAGATTGCGCCACTGCACTCCAGCCTGGGTGACAGAGCAAGACTCCATCTCAAAAAAAAAAAAAAGTAATAAAACACAGAGTAAAGACATGAATTGTGATCATAGAACTTTGTAATGGAATTCTCATGTCTGTTTAAAATATATGCTCACCTAACCAAAACATCACAAGGAATGACACATTAAGTCTTGAGTTCCATAGCTGGGAAAGGGACTATACTTAGTTCCCTTTTGTTTTCCCAGGGCATCCAGCATGGAGCTCACAGACATGTTAAGGCTTTATCAATATTCTTGAGTCAATTAATTCAAATAAGAGGCTTATTTGGATCACAGATTTTTACATAACACAGTTACATGCCCTGAGAAAATCCCTTGACTGATGACATTTGCTCCAGAGAGGAGTGAGTTCTAGCCTGGAAACCTGGCTCAAGTTACCTTGCAGGCTACATGTCTGTCAAATGGGACTACCTCAAAATATTGTTGAAGTTAAGCAAGATTCATAGAATGTCTTACCTGGTCTCTGGTCCACAACAAGCACCCAATGTGTGTCAGATTCCCTTTGTCTTCTTTCAGATTTTACCTTGAACAGCCCCAGTGCACATGCGACATGGCTGCATATAGATGAGCAAAACGTAAGAGAGTGAAAGACATGCCCTAACTCAGGCACTCCAAACATAGATACTTACTGCACTAAAAAATCCTACAACCCCTGTTGGTTGAGACTTGTGCTGATTTTATTACACTATACCCTATTAAAGACCCTTGGGAAAATTATGATCTCATCTTAGCAATAGAAATAGATACATTTCTCACAAGCAACTAGTTTGTGTTTTAACTATATGTTGTGTAACTGATCACATTTCTACCTGCTGGCCAGTAGAAAGCTTATAATCAAATGTATTGCTTCATGTTTAGCACTATATAGGACTTCATTGTAAATGTTCTGGCACTAATTTCACTCCTGGCTCTATTTTATATCTCTGTCAATGTTTTTTCCTTTGCACCACATTTTTATCTACATTTAATATGATTTTGGCATATTGTATATTTCTGTATAAACTGACTGAAATCTTATGAAATAGAATAGGAAATGCATACACATGCAAAAGTATGTGTGCATGTGTATTGTATTAGTTCATTTTACACCGCTATAAAGATATTACTCAAGACTGAGTAATTTATAAACAAAGGAGGTTTAGTTGACTCAGTTTTGCATGGTGGAAGGGGAAGCAGGCATGTCTTACATGGCAGCAAGCAAGAGAGAGAGCATGTGAACGGGGAACCATCAAACGCTTATAAAACCATCAGATCTCAGGGGAACTCACTCGCTATCCTAAGAACAGCATAGGGGAAACTGGCCCCATGATCTAGTCACCTCCCACCAGGTACCTTCCTTGACATGTGGTGATAATGGAGATTACAATTTGAGATGAGATTTGGGTGGGGACACAGAGCCAAACCATATTATGTATGTATCTATACACTTTATATATATATATATATATATATATAGAGAGAGAGAGAGAGAGAGAGAGAGAGAGGAGAGAGTCCTTCTTGGCAACAGATATTGGTTGGAAAAGAAAGTTAAAAGGAAAACAAATGACCAAACCACTTTGTCCATTTCCTTTGACAAAACAAAATAATGGAGGATTTCCCTGCTCTCTGTGTTATTTTCCCCCTAAAAGTATGTTCATCAAAATCATTGATATAGCCTTACTATGCTGGGTTTTTTATTACAAGTAGAAAAGGAATTTATTTAAAGGATTTTGGGAAGGTCATGAAATCAGCAGGAGTGTTGGAAACCATACTTGGGAAATCTTCAGGAACCTAGTTCAGCCAGGCAGCGAGAACTATAGTCTAAGCCACAGCAAAGAGCCAGTGCAGGGAGGACGCTTGCTGCTCTATACCCTGGATCCTGTGTTAGAGCCATGACTCCTCCAGCAGCAGTGCAGGGCCGCTGCCCCCACCATCTGTGGAAACAGGGTGTTGCTGCCACTGCTGCCAAAAGAATAAATTCTCCACAGCCCCCTTTGCTTTGTAGCACTGTTTCTGATTCAGAGTTCTGGATGGAAGCCTCCCAATGGCTGAGCTAGGTCATATGCTCATTCTTGAGTTGCAAGGCAGCCTGGGAAAATGAGTGCTGGCTTTTTTCTCATCTTTCTTTGATCTGGTCTTTGCCATCTTTCTAGTTAAAGGAGGGATCTGCTGCTTTCCACACTCAGCCAGTGAAGAATTTCCCAAACACAGACACAGATCCTGGATAGGCAAAAGACACATGGACCTTTTACCTCATACCTACATTTTTGAAAAGGATGTTTATCTAACCAAAACATACAGCAAAAAAACACGTTTAACCTCTCCCTAATGGGATATAAACCAAAGCCTTATCAGTCACTACAGACAGCTACATTCCCCCTTGATATGGTTTGGATCTGTGTCCCCACCCAAATCTCGTGTTCAGTTGTAATCCCCAGTGTTGGAGGTGGGAGGATGGGTGGGGGGTGGGGAGTTCTCATGAATGGTTTAGCACTATCCCCTTGGTGCTGTTTTCATGTTAGTGAGTTCCCATGAGATCTGGGTGTTTAAAAGTGTGTAGCACCTTCCCCTTCTCTCTCTCGGTCCTGCTCCTGCTACGTAAAACACCTTTGGCTTTGCCTTCCACCATGAGTAAAACCTCCCCAAGGCCTCTGCAGAAGCAGATGCTGCCATGCTTCCTAGAAGCATGGAACCATTACCAGTCTTATGGAACCATTACCAGTCTCAGGTATTTCTTTATAGCAGTACAAGAACAAATTAATACACCCCTCTAGTTTGGGTAAAACCTTGGCCAATAGTCTATAATCTATTTAAATTTCACTATGAATAACACATCCTATGTAAAATAAAGCAGAAAAGGAAGAAAGAAATTTCAACTTAATTGAACTATATAAACATATATTCATGCAGTTAAAAAGAAAAGAAGTGCTATTCATTTTATATTTAGTTTTTCTACAGAAAAACTATCATTCAAGCTGGAGAAATTTTGATCCATGTAGAACCTTTGTGTTCTATTGAAATGTACATACATAAAAACAAACTTCAAAACTTTTCTTTTCCTGGTTAAAATTTTAGTAATAACTTACCTGGCACTGTGATTGATGCCTGTAATCCCAGCACTCTGGGAGGCTGAGGCAGGCAGATCACGAGGTCAGGAGTTCGAGACCAGCCTGACCAACATGGTGAAATCCCTTCTCTACTAAAAATACAAAAATTAGCTGGGTGTGGTGGCCCGCACCTGTAATCCCAGCTACTCAGGAGGCTGACGCAGGAGAATTGCTTGAACCTGGGAGGCAGAGGTTACAGTGAGCCGAGATCACACCACCGTACTCCAGCCTAGGTAACACAGACTCTGTCTCAAAAAAAAAAATTTAGTAATAGCTCCAATATAGTTATAATTCAACAGAAACATAATTCTGAGCTGAACTTTGCTCTTAGTAGAATGTTATGTTTTGTTAGGGTTTATGAATTCATTATTCATGTACATGATTGTCCCGCCAGACCCCTTTTGAGTTGGATAGGGGTGGTGCCTTGTTCAAGAGGCCAAAGAAGAGACCTGGACCCCTACAAACAAGACACAAGGTTTACCGAGGTTTATTCTTTTCTCTACAAGTGAAAGCTGGAGTGCACTGTTGAGATAACACAATGTAGTCCAACACCTCCGATAATGAGAAGATTAATAAGATTAATAAAATGAGATTAGTTTCCCAAAGCCACGGTGCTTGCATCAGTAACCATCATTACCCACAGATCTTGCCCTGTTAAAATCTTGGTCAGAGATGATAACGGTTGAAGCTGCTTTGAGGACTTCGAGGCACAATCCCTCTATAAAGAATCTTATCCTCTCACAGACCCTCTGTCTCCATGTCTGACTACTTCACTCTTGGAGAATACTGTGGTTTTTTGTTTTTGTTTTTATTTTTGAGACAGGCTCACTCTCGTTCAGGCTGGAGTGCAGCAGCGTGGTGCATTCCCCGCCTCCCCGGCCCAAGCAATCCGCTCGCCTCAGCCTCTCGAGTAGCCGGTACCACAGGCGCGTGCCACCATGCCTGGCTACCCTTTTTGTGTTCTTGCTAGAGACATGGTTTCCCACATGCTTCCCAGGCCGCTCTCACGCTCCTCAGCTCAAGTGATCCGCCAGCCTCAGCTTCCCAAAGTGCTGGGATTACAGGTATGAGCCACTGCATTCAGTTTTGTTTTGTTTTGTTTTGTTTTTGCTTTATTTCAACTTTCTTTTTTAAGGTCAAATACTGTGGTCTCGACATGGGAAATGTATGGCTCAGTGACCACAATAACATTAATAATGTGTTATATTTTAGAATACTTCAAATATTGTATTTAGAATCATTGAATTTTGGAGTGGAACAGTGACTTAGATATCTAGTCTTATGGTTCTCAATCTTGGATGTTTAGTGTAATCACCTGGGGAGTTTAAAAACCACTGATGTTGATTAAGCCCCACAGATTTCAATTGAATTGGTGTTAGGTGTGGTCAGGGCGTTCAGGTTTAAATATCCCTAGATGCTCCTAATATGCTGTCAAGCGTCTTTGCTATAATCTGGCTACAACCTCACTCTCCTCCACATTCATTTTATAGATAAAGCGAGACTTGGAGAGTTTGTGCCTTGCTCATAATCACCAACTGGTTAATCAAGTTTAGTTCAAAACATCAGTTTAGCCCCCTTTTCCTGACAAGGACCAGGACCAGTGGGTGAACTTGAGATTTTCAACAGCAGGACTCACTCAGGCTGCACTGAGACCGTTGGCAGCGTCTGTCCTTGGGCTACTAGAACCGCCACGTAAGACAACCCTCATTACTGAATCAAAACATCTCTGTGAGGCTGGCATGAATTACTTCCAGTTTATAGGTGATGAAGCTAGCATTGAGATAGGTTTTCATAAGGTCACATAGTTATATTGGGGAACTTTTGAACAAAATCCTGCTATAACGACCTCTAAAGTACATCTCAATTATCTTCTTTTATTTTTAGGAATTATATCCCTTGTCTTCGCTCTTAAAATCTAATTGATTCCCAGCTTCACTCATAAACTAAATGAAACATTCTTAAAATAAAAAGAGAAATGTATTATTGTATGAAGGTATAAACACTTTCACCCTTGTGCATCTGTGGTTTAAGTGCCGATAATGTATTTATCATGGCATTCATCGAAGAGGATTTTTCTTATAGTAAAATCTTGTAAGAAACATAAAATCTAATGGGAACTATTAATTGGCATGAGTAAAATGCATGAGGTCATGTGTAAAAGGGTCAGACACAAATAACTGCATTTGTCAATCCTATTCTGGGAGCGGGAGGTAATTATGGTTTCACTGGGAAGGCTTGCCTGAGTAAGCATTGACCAGTCAGCCTGCTGGCATTTGGAATCCTGTTGGCAAAACTCCCCCATCACCACCAGATGTGAACCCCCTGGCATTGGAGGGAGAGGGGCATTCAGAGGAACAATGACTCTGATTGATGACAGGGGTGGGTGCACAAAAAAAGGACCACCCTTGACTGCCTGATTTGCAGTGACTCACGCTCTGACCTCTGAGGAAACAGTCACATCTTTCACACTGTGGCTTCTAACATCTTTTTGTTGGAGACCTAATGGTTATTGAGAATGTTCCAGCTGGGGGCACATTCTTCAGCTGTCCAGTCTCTCACCAGTTGCTGATCAAACCTGGAAGCTGGTGGGCGTGCTTCTTCCTCAGTCCCTGGCCATCCACCTGCGGCTGAACAGTCCCTGTGCCTGCTGTGTGGGGGTCATTGTAATTCCTTATAGTCTTGGAGATCTGACAAACTGCCCATAAAACTTGCTGCCCCATCCGTTACTTTTCTGCAGTAAAGGTGAAAAGAATGGGGGGTAAGAATTTTCTGTCCTTTTCACTGACATTATTGATTTCCAGAATGTAACAAAAATATATCTGATAGCTAGATAAATATGTAGGTAGATAAATACTAGTTCTCACCCCTCCTATTTCTCTTTCTCTCTCTCAGCAAATAAAAACAGATTGAAAGAAAACATACAAATTGGTAAACAGCAGTAGAGGTGATTTTTTTCCTACTTTGTTACTGAATGTTCTAAACATTCTATAAGGAAAATATATTTTACTTTTATTTACAAAAATAATATGTAAAATACATGTTACTTGTATTTGCAAAAATATGTGAAATATATTTTACTTATATTTTCAAAAATAATTTATAAAATATTTTTCTGGTACTGGTGTAAACCATCCTGTCTCTTTGGTCTGTGGCAGTCTAATTAGCTAAAGCACTGATTTATCTTAAAACCAGGAAGATGGGTTAAGATACTGCTGCTATGAAAAGGTAACATCTAGGATTCTGGTGACGATAGAATGTTCTATATCTTGGCTCTATCCATGTAAATATCTTGGTTGTGACATCGTACTATAGTTTTGCAAGCTGTTACCATTGGGGAAAACTGAGTAAAGGGTATATGGGATCTCCCGTTTTATTTCTTACAGTTATATGTGAATGTGAATGTCAGTTATCTCAAAATAAAAGGTTTCCTTTTTTAAAAGCCCATAAAAGATATTTCTCAGCTATTTCTTAGGTGATTAGCAGAGAGGCTTCATCATTACCCGTCTTAGAGTCATTCTGCAGGTGAATATTTACTACTCCCTCTTAATGATTTTTGTTGCACTGTCTTTAATATTTTAGGCCACAGAAATATGTTCAAAATAACTGTGAACACCCAGAAGTATAAAATGAAAATGAGCATTTTTGGGAGGCAATTCTCTGTGGGTCCTAGTGTATCTGTACATCTTGCAAGGCAAGCACTGAGTGCCCTTTGATCTGGACTCTTTCTTCACAGAGGTTTGCTTAGTTAACAGCCTTAGGAGGCAGAGTGTGTCTGTTTAGAGCAAAGGACAGATATGCTTGTTGTCCACTTAAAAAAATGTAGGTTCCCTAAGCTCAGAGGGAACCTCTCCTAAATCACAACCCAAGCTGTCATCTGGACCTCTTTGTGTCACCCTGTAGGAATTGGGGATCAGGGAATCTGTGAAAAGATGCTGATACTGAGGCTATTTCTACTGCTATAATAAATTGTCCCCTAGCATCCATGAAACTGTACAAGGCTAACTTGTTAACTTGAGGGTACGGTAAAATCTCAGACCCTTCATAGTGCTTGACAATTCTAGTGATGAGGATGGGAGGCTGACAGAGATGTGGCTTCTGGGACAGGAAGAACGAGGGCCTCGTAAGTGAGATAATGGGAGCTCAGGGAAGCCCATGGGCATTGGCAGAGGCATGTTGACTACATTTTATGCTCAACAGAGCAATCAGTGATCTTCTTTATTGCCTGTTTATGAGGAGAAATTAGGGAAGTTCAGAGACAACTGCCCAACTACCCTGGTTGTTGCGAACTCCCCTCCAGATGGAGGACTTCGTTGCCAATCCGGCAGCAGCCTCAGGTCTACCCCATTGTAACAACTAGTACTGTAACTGGGGGAGCGTATCTAACTCCCAGAGATTGGAGGTTCTTAGCCTGGCTAACCCTGAAGAATGGGGAAAGGGGCCACGGAAGCGTGATGAGTTTGCCCTTTGCCGACCCAAAGAGTTTTGCGGAAAAGTGATTTATTAGACAGAGAGAGAGAAAGACAGCTCCCACGCTGTCATGTGAGGACACGCAGAGAAGGAATCCGTATAGGAAGGAGCAGCTGGAGTTTTAACCCTTGAGTTAGCCCCTCCCCATTCATGTTCTCGTCCAATGAGAGGAGTTCTTTCAAACTTCCTCTGGAGTGATTGATCTTTGACTCTGATACCGGATTGGCTGCTTGGTCCACAACTCTTGAGTTACACAGCCCCCTCCTCCCAGAACTTTCAGCGGGTTTTAGGGGACAAAGGAGCCTAAGCTGGCTTTCTCTACCTAGCCCACGCGCTGGAAACCCGGACAAAGAACTTTCCATTTGAAACTCCCGAGGTTCCCGCATGGAGGCATGGAGCCGCAAACTCCTGCCTTTGAAACCACACCGCTTGCGGACCAGGGAAGAGAAGTCCCTCAGTACCAAGATTTGTTGTGCGTGGGCAGAACGTTCTTCTGCCTTTTGAAATAAACAATATCAGCCACAAGGATGTTGCCATCCAGTGTAGAGCCCCGTGAATGCCAAAAACAATGCAAGTTCATTGGGTTGAGCAGTGAGCTGTGCGCTATGAGAGTAAATGCAAAGCTTTGTTTAATGGGCAGAGCCACTCTGTCCTTCATGACTCATTGCGTTCCTCCTCCTCTACTTCAGTCTCAACCACCTTAATGAGAAAAACAATTAGAAGTGAAGCTAAGGTCTCCCTGCTCCACATCGGGCATCCAAGGTCATACTCACCTGTCCAAGTGTGCTGGAGATTTGAGGGGAACGGAGAGCCTTACAATTGTATGGCTCTATTAGATACCTATTAGATACAGGTCCCAAGTCACTGTCCTCTCTGATCCTGTGGAACGAGAGCATTCCCAACTTAACCAATGACGTTTGGGCAAGTTGCAGTGGAGAAGGGAAGCTACAGTGGTCTTGTGAGAGAGCCCTTTGAGCCAATTTAATGTGTGCTGTTGTGGACTGCACTGCCGAATGCATAATTATTATTAATGTTTTATGTGCTTGTATTGTAACTGTCCAGAGGGGCCTCTCCTGATTCAGACGAGCCACATTTAGAGACAAGCTAGTGAGACACATACCCTTCCCTGCACCCTCCGGGGTGCTCCAACAGAAACAATATAGACTCCCGAGGGGGAGAATAATCTTGATTAAGAATTTAAAGGCAGTAAGGATTGTATGCAACAGGCCTGTATGGCCAAGAAAAAAGGCTAACAAGGGGCAGAGGCCTGCAGTAGATTATCGCCCACTGAATTCGGTTGTTGATCCCATATCCCAGCTGTTCCAGACATTGTCACTGTAACTGAATCCATTACACAGACCAATGGCACTTGGCATGCTTGCCAGTGGCTTCTTTGCCATACCACTGGCACCTAAGCATCAAAAACAGTTCCCATTCACATTGCAAGGCCTCCAGTATACATCTGCAGTACTCTTACAAGAGTACCTAAATTTCCCTGCTACTTGCCATTGTGGGGGGAGAGGTCAGAATTTAGAGAAGGAGCCTCTACCCTCTGATGTCCATAGCTTTGATTATGTAGATGATGTCCTGTTGGTTGGCAAGCCATAAATAGCAGTCTCAGTGACCTTGATGATGGTATAAGCATGCCTCTGCCAGCAGGTAAAGCTGTTAAAGCTGACAAAGTCCAGGAACTAGCTCACCAAGCAAAGTTTCCTGGGACTGTGTGGGCAGATTTACATCCATGGTGGTAGTCAGGGAAAAACTATCTCTTCAGCACCCACACCCCCATCACCAAAAAGGATGCCCAGAACCTTCATGTACTCTTTGAGTATGGGAGATAGTGTGCACCTCACTGTGTATCCCATTGCTTCTTTTATATCAGCATGATATGAGCAGGATCCAAACAGACTGCATTAGAAGCTGAGACACACTCTTCAGCTTCGGGGCCCCACAGTCCTAATGAAACCTCAGCTCTACGTCTCTGCAACTGATGACTTTGCCCACCGGAGACTGCTGAAAGGAGTCTTCATCCACAGCCACAGATTGGAATTTTGAACTTGTTGCTTCCGTGACATGTGGTCAGGGGCACTCACTTTGAAAAGCAGCTCTGAGCTTGCTAGTGGACTCTTATCAAAAAACAAGGGCCCGACTCTCAGAAGCCTGTGACTCTTCATCGCGTGTTCTCATTTTGCAGTGGGTCAACTTTGACTCCATGACTAACAGTGGGAAGGGCCCAACCACCTCATTTGTCAAGTGGAAATGGTAGGTTCAAGAACACGGCTGGCCTGGCTCCCACAGTGTCTTGGTTTTACATGAAAAAGTGGCAGCTGTTCCTCTGGGGGAAATTCCATCCCCATGCTACCATCTGCAGCAAAGCTGCTGCCTCAGTGTGGTCCCCTCAGTGCCTGGGCCAGCTTCACTGGTGATTTGGCTAAGCTGGTACCTGACGGTGTCGCTGTGTTGTTGTATCTATTCAGCTTCAGCACCAGCTATGCAAACCAACAGTAGAGGTGGTCGTTCTACTGTGTGGGCAGAAATCAGGGGCATTCTCATCACTCTGGCCAGTACTCCTTTTGATGAAGCTACTTATGATTTTACTGACTCTCCAGCAATTGTTGGTGGCCTAGATGCCCCTTTGAAAACTATACATTAAAGACACCTATCTTTGGGCCTAGGAACTGTGAACTTTGAACTGTGAGAATAAATACTGGCTGCTGCTGGAACCACCTGGATCGCTCACATAGACACCCACGTTAAGGGCTCATTCTCTGGCGAGACCAGCAGGGACCAGGCTTGAGCCTGTACCACCCACACTGCCACCATTGCCACCTCGAGCCGTCATCGTATAAGGCGTGGCAGCATCCACCATGATAGACTTGGCACACAGTAAAGGACTCTTTGTTTCCAGTGGAGAGGCTACTGCGGCATGCCAGACTGTGGCGCCTGTCATAAATGCACCCATTTGCCTTGTGGCAATGGAGGCCACATTTCACAGGGTGTTTCCTCTGTAAACTTTTGGCAGATTAAATAAACTGAACCTTTGATCCCTTCTGGTACCTACTGGGGGTGCCTCACCATTACTGATCCTCTTTTTTTATACATATGATTTTTGTTGTCATTTTTAGAGACAGGGTCTTGCTCTGTCGCCCAGGATGGAGTGCAGGGGTGTGATCGTGGCTTACTGCAGCCTCAAATTCCTGATCTCAAGCGATATTCCCGCCTCAGCCTCACAAATGGCTGGAACTACAGGCTCGAGCCACCATGCCCAGCTAATTTTTAAATTTTTTTAGTAGCAGCGGGGTCTCATTATGTTTCCCAGGCTGGCTTCCTGTCTTAGCCTTCCAAAAACCTGGAATTATAGGTGTGAGGCATACTGCCCGGCCTGTTGGACTCTTTTAGGTTACAGTATTGCTGTTCCGGTGTGGACAGCCCACAGCCCACACCACTGTGGCCCTTCAAACTTCTCTGTGATAAACTTTTGGCTTTCTGGATGATTTGCAGTCTGACAATGGTGCACCTTTGATTGCAAAAACTATTCAACAAAGTGCTAACAGTCAAGGTATTCAGTAGATCTTCCATGCTGCCATCATCCACAGGCATCTGCCATTGCAGCAGCCTCCTCAAAACTGAACTCAATATGGCATGTGTATACCTATCTAACAGTCCTGCAAGATCTGCACATGTACCCCAGAACTTAAGGTAAAATTTTAAAAATTAAAAAAAAAAAATCCCCTAAAGGGAAAAAAATCAGGTAGCATATCCTCTGCAGCAAAACAAACAAGCAAAAAAAACAACCCAAAAAAATAAACTCGAAAAGATTTCTGGCTCAACCTCCCTGACTTCCTTCAGGTTCCCACATGTGTCTAAAACAGTTTGGTCACTGAGTGAGGCTGTCCCCAGAAGGTGATCATCTTCTCTCATCTGCTTCCTAGGTAATATCTTGACAAAATGGAAGGAGACCTTTTTTGGAAATTTGGGATTCTTCCCTGATACTTACTGTGTATGCTGTGTCTTTCTTTCTCCTGGGAGAAACCCCAGCTGGCCTGGCTTATACTGTCTAGGTGGATATGTGTCTCAAATGGGGACCTGAGAAGTCTGGATTCTCTTGTTGGATTGACATGTCCTAGATCACCGGGACAATGACCACTGGTTGAATACATTGCTCAGAGTCTCCCTGTGCTGGCACACATGGGCCAGAATGGAAGATATAATGCATCTCTGTAAGTCTTATAAAAATGCCCCACGCAAAAATTGACAAATGAGATCTAATTAAACTAAAGAGCTTCTGCACTACAAAAGAAACTATCTGTCAACAGAGTGAGCAGATACCCTACAGAATGGGAGAAAATTTTTGCAAACTATCCATCCGACAGAGAAACAATATCTGGCATCTATAAGAAACTGAAACAAATTTACAAGAAAAAAAATACAACCTCATTAAAAAGTGGACAAAGGACATGAACAGACACTTCTCAAAAGAAGATATATATATATATATGGCCCACAAGCTTATGAAAAAAATGCTCATCATCACTGATCATTAGATAAATGCAAATCAAAGCCACAATGAGATACCGTCTTACACCAGTCAGAATGGTTATTGTTAAAAAGTCAAAAAATAACAGATGCTGGAGAGGTTGTGGAGAAAAAGGAACACTTATGCACTGTTGGTGGGAATGTAAATTAGTTCAGCCATTGTGGAAGACAGGTGGCAATTCCTCAAAGACCTAAAGACAGAAATACTATTTGACCCAGCAATGGGATT
The DNA here is from genome assembly GCA_963573385.1 of Cacajao melanocephalus. NCBI lineage: Eukaryota > Metazoa > Chordata > Mammalia > Primates > Pitheciidae > Cacajao > Cacajao melanocephalus. The sequence continues at coordinate 21,536 of CAUYLG010016563.1, forward strand.
GCTGGGTAAATACCCAAAAGAATATAAATCATTTTACTGTGCATGTACATATATATTTATTGCTACACTAGTCACAGTAGCAAAGACATGGAGTCAACCTAAATATCCATCAAAGGCAGATTGGATAAAGAAAATATGGTACATATATGCCATGAAATACTATGCAGCCATAAAAAGGAACAAGATCATGTCATTTACAGGGGCATGGATGGAGCCAGAGGCCATTGTCCTTAGCAAACTAATGCAGGAACAGAAAACCAAGTACTTCTTATTCTCATTTATAAGTGAAGCTAAATTATGAGAACAAATGGACATGTAGAGGGGAACGACACACACTGGGCTTATGAGAGGGTGGAGGGTGGGAGGAGGGAGAGGATCAGGAAAGTAGCTGATGAGCACTAGGCTTAATACTTGGGTGATGAGGCCAGCTGTGGTGGCTCACACCTGTAATCCCAGCACTTTGGGAGGCCGAGGCAGACAGATCACTTGAGGCCAGAAGTTCAAGACCAACCTTGCCAACATGGTGAAACTCCATCTCTACTAAAAAATAGAGAAAAATTAGCTGAGTACAGTGACATGCACCTGTAATCCCAGCTACTAGGGAGGCTGAGGCATTAGAATCACTTCAGCCTGGGAGGTGGAGGTTGCAATGAGCCAAGGTTGGGCCACTGCACTCCAGCCTGGGCAACAGAGCGAGATTCAGTTTCAAAAAAAAAAAACCCTGGGTGACAAAATAATTTGTACAACAAACCCCCATGACTCAAATTTACCCATATAACAAATCACATGTACCTCTGAATTTAAACTAAAAGTTTAAAAAAATGCCTTTATCCCTCTTGCACCTTATCTGTGTAGACACAGATATGGGTGAAGTAGGAGATGAGTAACCGCTGGAATGTACACACTGATTTTCTGGTGGTGAGAGCTAGGGAGAGAGTTCCTCAGAACCCAGAAAGTATGAGGGTGGGGAGATACCTTGCAGTCTTCCCCAGGAAGGAAAACACTCCGATGCATTAACTGCCTTACCATTAACTAACTGCCTGGCCTCCCATCCCTGCCAGATAATTACCACTGGGACTTGATTTCCATTCTTGTTAATCTCACCAAGAAGTTTAATAGAAGCAGCAGGTAATAGCCCTAATTCTTGCCACCCCATTCAACACACTTGCCAAGACCTCTAGATGTCTTTCCACCTCCCTTTCCTTCAGGCGTCACTCAGTCACCCCCCAGAACAAACAACTGCCACCCAGCTGGAGGCATGGAGAGGTCAGGTTGGACTTGCTGCCATCAGGTAATTCCTCCACAAACAAAGATTAGATTCAATTGTTCTTCGCGGAAAACCTAATGCCAACCAGCCAGCCAGGAGAATATGTTTGCAGCACCGTGAACCATGGTCCCCAGCTGAGGTAGGTCCCACTTCAGTGGGATCAGCAATGCAAACATTTTCCCCCTATGGCGCCATGTTCATCTCAGAAACTGGAATTCTTATGTGGAAGCCAGACATTACCTTGCCTCCCTTCTGGAAACATAGTCACATACGCATTAAGTATAGTCATAAAAGAGCTTCAGGTATTTACGGAAAACAACCCTCAGCCTGGTAAGGCATTCAGATAGCGTCAGTTCACTGGCCAGGATTGTTACAAATGAGAGAATTGCCCGAGACTTCCTCCTTGTGCTAATACATCTGCTGTATCTGGAATAATACCTCAAGCCAAGTGGAAAAGTCAAAACACAAAGAGCAAGACAGTTGGATTTCCAAGGTAGACCATGATGGTTTCTAGTTTCAACTATATGGTTTATTGGTTTCAACTTGAGCCTGGGAGTCTGGGGGATATGACTGAGGTCAACACTAAGTCAGACACATTGTGGTGCTTCAAGTCTTATTAATTAAATTCTGCATAAGACTATTTGAATGGGGCCAGGTGCGGTAGCTCACGCCTGTAATCCCAGCACTTTGGGAGGCTAAGGTGGGTGGATCACCTGAGGTCAGGAGTTCAAGACCAGCCTGGCCAACATGGTAAAACCCTGTCTCTACTAAAAATACAAAAATTAGCCGGACGTGGTTAGCACCTATAATCCCAGCTACTTGGGAGGCTGAGGCAGGAGAATTGCTTGAACCCAGGAGGCAGAGGTTGCAGTGATCTGAGATCGCACCATTGCACTCCAGCCTGGGGGACAAGAACAAGACTTTGTCTCCAATATATATATATAGATATATCCGATATATATCTAGATATATATATATATGTATATATAGATCTGTCTATCTATATATATATATATATATCTCGGTATATCTATATATAGATAGATAGATAGATCTATATATCCGATATATCTATATATAGATATACAGATATATATATATAAATGAGCCAGGCATGGTGATGGGTGCCTGTAGTCCCAGCTACTGGGGAGGTCGAGGCAGGAGAATTGCTTGAACCTGGGAGGCAGAGGTTGCAGTGAGCTGAGTTCATGCCACTGCACTCCAGCCAGGGTGACAGAGCAAGACTCTGTCTCAAAAAAAAAAAAGACTATTTGAATGGATTTGGTTTTAGCCTCAGTCAGTTTAATCAGCATGGCTGATGGAGTGGGGTAAATTCATCAGAAGCTGAAGCTGAGATGGTTGGGTTGAATAACACTCTCACACACACAAAAGGTAGATATATCCACCTCTTAACCCCTGGAACTTCGATGTGACTTTATTTAGGAAAAGGATTTTCAAAGATTAATTAAATTAAGGATGTTGAGCAGAGGTCATGTTGGATTATCTGGATAGGATTATCTGGATAGAATCATGTTGGATTATATGGCCCCTTATGAAAGATTCAGGTTTCCTAAACTCAATCCAATGAAACATGTCCTTATAAGAGACACACAGAGGAGGGGCACGGGAGCTAAGAGGGGAAGGCCGTACAAAGACAAAGGAGAGACCAGAGTGATGCAGCCACAAGCCAGGGACACCAGGAGTCAAGGAAGACTTCTCCTCTAGAGTCTTGTGGGGAAACGGGGCCACAACACACGCTTCGCCTCTAGAACTGGACAAGAAAAAGTGTGTGTTGTTTTAACCCACCCAGTCTGGGATGATTTATTACGGCAAATATCTGGAAGCTAATGGAACAGTATTGAAATGAGGGTTGGCTATTGTTAGGAGGAATTTTCCCACAGGTATGTCATGTTCCTATACTCTGGTGAGCAAGGACAGACTGCTCTTTGTTCTGGATTATCTTTTCAAGGATGTTTATTTATCAAACAGCCTTGGAAGATAGAGGTAATATTTTCCTTCAGAGCATAAGGCAAGTGAGATTGTGGCCCTTTACGAAAGATTCAGGTTTCCTAAGCTCAAGATTTTGCCCATGTAATGTAATTGACTGCATGTATGGGATCATTCAGGTATCATCTGGGCCTCTTCATATCACCCCGTGGGAACTGGGTCTGAGGAGCCAGTGCAAATACGCTGCTACTTTTGACTATCGCTATTACTGGGAGTAATAGTTTGTCTTCTGTCTCTAACCCCAGGGGTCTCATACCTTCTACCAGCATCCGTGGAACTATGGCAGGTTAACTTGTGATATTGAATGTAGGCTAAATTTCAGACTCTTCACAGTCGTTGACAGATATTGTTCTAAATCTTCTGCAGTGAGGCTGTAAGTAGCACTTTAGCTCTCTCTCCATCTCCTATAAATGCCTAATTTAAACCTATCTCCTCTCTTACAATTCTCTAAAATTATGTCAGCATTATCAGTCGAGAAGCAGATAGATTGTAAAGAGATTGATCTATTACAACTACCTTTTCATCAGTTAGGACAGGGATTATAAGAGGGAAGGTTTTGCCTCTGTAAAGCTGTCGAGGCCAGGGCTGGAGACATTGACGAACATGTGAACATGAACACATTTCATTATCTTTGCAAAGTCATCTGGAGCCAAGAATGCTTTAGCTGGAATACATCATCCCCACTTGTCACCTCAGATTAGATGAAGAACTGATTTGTTGACAACTTTTCTTCAGGCTAGAGACACGTATTGCACTCCGATCTCCTGCTCCCAGCCCCAGAGCGCTGAGATAAGGGACCCTCCTGGTGCTCATTGAACTTTATGAGATGACTAATTGGTACCATTTGTGGTTAAATGTCATAAAGGCGTCATATCTACGGCGCTGTCATCATTCAAAACTAGGCAGGAGAAAGGAATAGGAAGAATGTTTTTGTTAACAAGCCTAAGCCAGTCAGGGCAGGCTGTAGGCAAACTCAGGAAACTGTTGAAGTGCGTCTCCAGCACCAGCCACCCCTTTTCTTGTTTTAGTGCCTTTCCCCAGGATCTTCAGGACCCCTCCCGCTGCCTGGGGCAGGACGGGCAGTGCCAGAGCGCTGTTCTTTCTGGAATCCTTACCTTGCAACGAAAACGTACCTGCCCAGGAATTTCCAAATCGTCACCACCACAAACCAACACTGCCCTGTTCATCTTTCCTTTCTTTTTAATGAAATCATTCATGGAGAGCCCCAGAAGACCAACTGGCAACGTTATAGACTGAAAGCCATATGCTAAACTCTGGGAAACTGCATCTTTGTGGGTTAAATTGAGAAATAAATTTCTACATATGTACACTTGGTCTTTCGTATTGAGGAAACAAAAATGGCTATAAAGAAGCGGGAAAATGTTTCAATCTTGCTACAATCCCTTTCTCTAGCTTTAGGGTTGGGAGGGTGTGCTGACCAGAAGGCCAGACAGCCAGTCTGCACTGGAGAAGAATTCTCTTCTCAGCCACAAAGCCTGCCACCCACCTGCAGGAGTGTCCTCTCAACACATTGATTCTGTGACTTCCTCAGCATGGCTGAGGGCGAGGGAGGATGCATTGGGACCTCCGGAGAGGCTCAGAGGTCATGGCAGCACCACAAGCCTCTGTTCATGAATCGGGAATCCCCTCTGTAAACCAAAAGGAATTGGAGACAGGTCTCCACCAATTTCAAAAGTTTACTTTGCCAAGGTTAAGGATGCGCATGTGACACAGCCTCAGGAGGGCCTGACAACATGTACCCACGGTGGCCAGGGTGCATCTGGCTGTGATACATTCTAGGGCGACATGAGACTCAATATGTGTAAGATGTACATAGGTTTGGTCCGGTAACGCAGGACAACTTGAGGCGTCTGAAGTGGATAAGAGACAAAAGGTTGCATTCTTCTGAGTCTTTGATCAGCCTTCCACTGAATACACAATTTAGTCTGGCTCAGTGAATCTGCGCTTTCACCTAAACAATAGGGCAGAGGAAGCACTCAGATATGCGTTTGTCTCAGGTGAGCCTCAGAGTTCTGTCTGTCCTTTGTCCACAAGGTATTTCCTTGCGGGCGAATTGTGAGGGAGATATGTAGCTTATGATCTTTGTACCGGTCTTATTTAAAAAACACATCGGAGGCAGGTTTGCCTCTGACATAGTTCCCAGCTTGACTTTCCCTTTGGCTTCGTGATTTGGGGTCCCAAGATTGATTTTCCTTTCACACCTCTAACATGGAGAGACAAACCAACCACTCTCAACCAACATCAACATTTAACAAAAGCAGTTACCATGGTATTTATCAAGACTCTCAGTTTTAAGAGACACGATCCCAAATCAAAATAGTTCGATTTAAAATGAATGTACTGACTCACATAATCAAGTCAAGTCCAGGAATGGAGTACATAGCAAAAGTTCAAGAAACTCCAGAGATGTCACGGCAGGTGTCCCTTCTCTCTTTCTTAGCCTCTGCCTCTCTCTCTCTCTCTTTCTCGCTCTCTCTCTTCCTCTCTCTCTCCTCTACTTTTCTCTGTCAGTTTCCTTCTCTCCCCATACACGTGGGTGCCTTCACTATGATGGAGGCATCAGAGAGCTCCATCATCCCAGTCGCAATTGTAGATTCTAGAGAAAGTGGCTCCTTCATAAAGCCACTCGTATATAAAATTCCATCTGAGGTCACATACCCATTTGGGAACCACTTTCTGAACTAAGCATGGACACACCTGTGTCACCTCTCTCAACCCTGTGCAGAACGAGGAACCAGAAATGAGGAGGGCCAGGTCTCTTTCAGGTAAAGGGAGAGAGGAAGTGTGGGGGTGAAGAGCCCAGCCAGATCTAACAAAGAATGCCAAAGGCTTATGCAGGCCCCACTCTGAAAAGGCAGTGGAGCCAGGTGTGTTCACACCTGGGAAGATCATCGCTTGGGCAATTTGCCACTTGATTACAGAGTTCTTCTGTGTTTAGTCTGCCAATCTCCGGAGTTTTGGACAATTTCAGATCACTGGTGTCTGGGGCAAGCATTTCATAAGCTAAATCCACTGTCATATAGCACTGGGTCATGTGGGATTGAGTCCCTTATAAGCTTCAGAGAGGCCAGGCCCTTTAAGCATGGGTTACTTTTATTTTTTACATCTCATGTCACACCTGTGAACAGCCATTAGAACAGGGGCAGGAGACAGGTGGCATTCATCCTGCCACTCCCTGCTCCCATGCCCCTAGCAGATATAAGTCATTAATCAAAATGCTCTTTCCCACTGAGCCAGAGAGGGCCTCAGAATCATTCTCAACAAAGTTCTCCAGGCAGCCACCACACCCGCTGGGAGTTGGTATGTGAGGCAAGACCTATTTGTTATCCCATAGCTATGGTGTCACAAGCCAGTTAATTGATGATCTCTTTTTTTTTCATTACGCCATGGCCAATCAGCAGAGGGAGGACCTATATGAAATTCTCCATTGGTAAAATTGCCCAAAGACTTCATAAGATTGAAAAAGCAGGGGGGCCCTTTGGGGGCTGTGGTAGGGGCCGAGCATTGCGGGAAAAGCCTCTCTGATTAAGACATTGTGTGAAGCATGCATTAGAATGCAGGTACAACAGTGTTATTCAGCATCATCATATCCGGTAGATAGCCAGATATTTTCCAACAGATCGTATACACACGCTTCATCCAGATTTCCTTACTCAAAGATGAATAAACTGAAACAACAATACAGGACCCGTGACAGATCAGAAGAGAATAAAAAGCATGGCCCTGAAGATGCAGAGCAAATGCATGTTTTGGAAGATGATTTACAATACAAAAACATGGAAGTCAACCTTCGAAAGCAACCTTTTTGTGATCTCAAACAATTACAAGAAAACATTATCATTGCAAAATTATACAGAAGATATGAAAAATAAAGATGCAGGTTGACATGTAAGTGGAGTTGGATAAAAGGATGAAACAAAAGTAAAACATAACCAATATACTTTGAAGGCACTGTAGAGCAGAACAAATAGTGTAGAAAATAAATTTGAATGTAAAAGACAAATTAAGAATCTTTGTAGATAACGCAAAGGCATACAGACACAGATGATTTGAACCAAACAGTTAACAATCTTCAGCTAATAGGTCTATATGTGCAAACCTGCAGTGGGTCTAGATAGCTTTATAAATGAGTTCTATCAAACATTTAAGGACTAGGTCATCTTTATTACATATACACTGTTTTAGAGAATAGAAAAAAAGAGAAAGTTTTCCAACTCATTTAATGAGACTATAAATATTCTTGATATCAAAACCAGACAAAAATGGCAAAATAAAAGAAAATTATAGGCCAATTTCACGAATAAACATAGACTTCATAATACTAAATAAAATGTTAATACATCAAATTCTGCAAAACAATATTGTAAAGGAATAATATATCAAGACCAATTACAAGGATGTAAGGATGTCTTAACTCTAGGTAATGTAATGTAATTCAACACGTTGACAGATTGAAAAAGATAAACCATCTCGGTGAAGCAGAAAACACACAGATAAAATTTGTCATTTGTTCATAATTTATGAAAAGAGAAGCTTATTAAACTAAGATTAGATGGAATTTCCTCAAAATGATGAAGAGTATCAGTCAAAAATCTCTATCACATGTGATAGTTAATGTCAAAATGGTGACTTTTCCCTTTAAAAACTCAGATACAGCTGGGCATGGTGGCTCACACCTGTAATTTCAGCACTTTGGAAAGCCAAGGTGAGCAGATTGCTTCAGCCTAGGAGTTCAAGACCTGCCTGGGCAACATGGTGAAACCCCATCTCCACAAAAACTAGAATACAGGCACATGGTGGTATGTGCCTGTAGTCCCAGCTACCCAGGAGGCTGAGGTGGGAGGATCACCTAAGCCTGGGAGGTTGAGGTTGCCGTAAACCATGACTATACCACTGTACTCCAGTCTGAATGACAGAGCAAAACCCTGTCTCAAACACACACACACACACACACACACACACACACACACACACATAAATCAAATACAAAAATGCTAACTATTAGCACTTCCATTTGTCACTGCATTGGAAATCTTAGCTGCACAGTAAGACAAGGAAAAACAGAAGGGATAAGGACTAGAAAGGAAGATGCGAAACTGTCATTATTCACAGATAACATTCATTTCTATGTAGAAAATGTGAAAGAATCTGCAAGAGCCAGGCGCGGTGGCTCACGCCTGTAATCCCAGCACTTTGGGAGGCCAAAGCAGGAGGATCGCTTGAGCTCAGGAATTTGAGACCAGTCTGGGCAACATAGTAAGACCTTATCTCAACAAAAAACTGAAAAAAAAATAGCTTGGCATGATGACATGCACCTGTAGTCCCAGCTACTTGGGAGGCTGAGCTGGGAGGATCAGTGCAGCCCAGCAGGTTGACGCTGCAGTAAGCCATGATCACACCACTGCACTCCAGCCTGGGCAAGAGAGCAACACCCTGTCTCAGAAAACAAGCCCAAAACTACTCTGTCTGCCATACAGTGAATGAATGTGGACAGGGTATGGCAGATTGGAGCTCAGGAGACGGGCTGCTGGGAAAGTGCACTGATCTAGGCATGAGGTAAGGTGGCATCTATGAGGGTACAGCCAATAGGAATTGATGGATTGGAGAAGTATTCAGAAGATAGGGCCACAGCAGGTGGAGGCAGCATGGATGCAATGACATTCAAGCTTTAGGGTTTGCCAAAGACGGGAAGGAAATGCACCAGAGTGGTAAGATTATCTCTCGGTGTAAAATTATGAAGGATTTTTGTTTTCTTCTTTATATATTTTTTTCTTTCCAATTTTTCTATAAGGTATGTAGGACGATGGTCAAGAAAATGTTACGAATGACCATTTTCTTGTTCGTAACATCGATCGCATAGGACTTAACACTCTTCTAGGAAAATGATTGTAACCCATGCTAACAGAATGATGGCTCAGCCATGTGCTATTCTCCCATGTGACATATTGTGCATTTTATTGTGGTTTCTGATGAGAACTTGTAATCTCAAATGACTGCATGTTTTAGAAACTAGCAAGTAATGTGGAAAAGTAGGAAAAGCCCAGACTTTGTAGAAACAGGGACCTCTACTGCTTACCAGCTTAGCAGCCTTGGGAAAGTCACGTAATCTTTGGAAGTACCACCTGTCACACTTTCATTATCAAGTGTACTACTGTGTATAAAAGCGCTTGTCAAACACTATACCACTGTTTGCCGTTACGTAGCATTGACTACAGGATGAAGTTTAAACTCCTCTCCTGGCACTCCTGGCACTTACAGCTTTCAAAAACTTACCTGAAATTAACCCTCCAGTTCTATTTTTTTGCACTTTGCTCTTCTGTTAAATACTCCCTATAACTGCATTTCATTTTCTCAACCTCTTGTACATGAGACTGTTTGCAAAGACTGCAGAAGTGCACATATTCTCAAGCTGGTGCTGTATCGTGTAGGTGATCGTAGGTCCTGCTTTGCCTGTTGCTCTGGCATCTCCTTCATTTTACATTTATTCTGGATAACTGTGTCCTTTATTGTGTTCAGGATTAGGCACTTCAGACCTACTTGGTCTCATAAATGCTGGTGGACTTTGGTCTCAAGTCCACAGCGCTCAGACCTTGGACAAATGATCTCTCTCTCAACTGCAGTTTGCACGTCAGTAAAGTGGAGATAATAATATCTGCCCTGTGATGACTAGACATCATATTCAGTAAGTGCCTGGCACATAGTAGGCATTCAATAAATCAGTAGCATTATTCCAGAAGTGCTATTGTAATTAGTCTGGTGAATTTGTATTTTCCCAAACAAACAAAACTGCATTATTGTCATCAATGTAATCAGCTTTTTGGTAAAGTAGAAATACAGATTTATATTTAAAATAATGTTTGTACATAGTTTTATATAACATATAATTTTCTATGCCCAGTCTGTTTAATTCTTTCAATAATTCACTGGATTTTTTTTTCCTTTTTTAAGACAACTGAAGAACACATCCAAAGGAATTCATTGTGTTTAACCCAACTAAAGGCTAACAATTTGTATTAGTCAGGGTTCTCTAGAGGGACAGAACTAATGGGATATATATATGAGTTTATTAAGTATTAACTCACAATCAGAAGTTCCCACAATAGGCCATCTGCAAGCTGAGGAGCAAGGACACCAGTCCGAGTCCCAAAATGAAAACATTTGGAGTCTGATGTTCAAGGGCAGGAAACATCCAGCACCGGACGAAGATGCAGGCTGGGAGGCTAGGCCAGTCTTGCCTTTTCACATTTTTCTGCCTGCTTTATATTCTAGCCGTGCTGGGAGCTGATTAGATGGTGCCCACCCACATTAAGGGTGGGTCCACCGTTCTCAGCCCACTGACTCAAATGTGAATCTCCTTTGGCAACACCCTCACAGACACACCCAGGATCAATGCTTTGCATCCTTCCATCCAATCAAGTCGACACTCAGTATCAGCCATTACACCATTCAGTCAAGACAAGAAGACTCCCAAATCTTCAGCACCCACTGAATGAATTATCCAAGAGAAAACTTCATCCTTTCACCCACTGCTCCTCTCAACCTATTTTGTTGTTCAAACTAGGTTTTCAGACATGACAGGCAAACAGATATAACACAGTGAAGCTGAGGGGGAAGGAGAGACGGAGGGTTAACAACCAGAGGAAAATCGATCCATCAACCCTCATCCCTTCCTGCTACTGTGTCCCCTGGGAAGCATAGAATACAAAAAATGTAAGCATCACATAGATTAAGAGTCATATTAAAATTACCTTTTACTCTTTCAAACATCCAGACTGAACTGGGCCTCAAAGCCTTCAGAAGCTATTCCTCCCTTGGGATGAACAAGTGGCAGTAACAGTGGCTGTGTAGTGCTTCAAAGGGCTGGGCCGAGATAAGGCCCAGGCATGTCTCAAACTACACCAGTCTGTCGTCAAAGAAGAGCCAGGACCTGGAGGCCCGGCAAGGAAGGGCCAGGGCTGCACTTCTGGGGCAACACGACATTTTTCAACTGGCCTTTGGGGGAAACGAAAGTTTCTTTGCCCTTTTTCAAGACCAGGGAAGCAAAATTTCACTGTCTGTTTTCCCTGGGATTTCTTCAAGAAGTAATGTGCTGCAGGCACGTGTGTAGCCTGCTTTATGAGGCCTCAGCACAGAAGCAGGGCCACACATAGGATCAAACTACACAGCCACACGGGATGAGAGAGAAAAACTGCAAAGAACCATGCAGTATAAACAGGATCTTCCTCGAATAAGCAAAAACGTTCCAGTGGATACCCTTTCCCAGGCATGATTAAGTCTTATCTCATAGCAAAATAATGTCTTTCTCCATCTCTGTTCAGGCAGCCTCAGGAAAATAAGTCAAATTAAACTATTGGAATGACCCTATTAGTCTTACTCTCAGAGAATATTTATTCTGAGAGCTATCAGTTGTCTTGCTCATTATCTATGTGGGTAAATTTCAAGAAATTATTCCATTTATTATTTTTTTATTCTTTCCAATGTCTTCCTTTGATATTTAGGAAAATTATTTATTTACAAACAGGAATGGTTTGCAAATAGCGTTTTGTTTTTTTTTTCTAAAAGAAAAACTTCCAGTACAGGCTGTAAATCAAGATGATCAGATGCACTGTTTCCCAGAGATGAATCTCCAGATTTTAAATGTTTGGGGGACTTTATATAGAGCTTTCAAACCCTCCAAAATATGTCTTCATCTCACATCTATTTTTAGAGTGAGAAGGGTGAAGACACTTGTCTATAAAAAACGAAATGAGATCCTTGAGAATTGGATGTCACGGGGTCTCCAGGAGAGCACACGGTGGCGCGGGAACACGAGCATTGGAGTCACATGTTGAGGCGGTGCATCCAAGGGTGTTTGGCTGCTATTCAAGTGAGCATGTCGCTGGCCTGGAGCCAGAATCATGAGCTGCAGAAACCATTTGCACTTTGGACTGCCAGGAAAGTGGAGCATGCACATACAGGTTACCTCTGCAGAGCTCACGGACTCTCTCCCTGAGCTCCAGAATCACATGCTCTTTCTTTTACTATTCAGTGCGTTTAGTGAAATTCCCATTTCTGTGCTTCGATTTTTAACAGAAGACTTGGGGCAATACTTATATTCCTATACTTCACTTAAGGGAAACATTTGAAGGGATTTTATTAATTTATGAGCTGCAAAACCATATAAACTGTTTAACAGTTCCTTGAATAAGACCTGAAGTACGAGGCGACATTTCACATGCATTAGAAACCTGACAAGCAAGTCCTCTGGTTTTGATATGTCTTTGTTTTACCACATCATGAAGGGGCAAAGGGGCAGGGTGTTCCAAAAACTGTTGTTATTTAATTTCTTTGTGCTTACCTGTTTATTGGAGATGATAACACAGAATGTTCCTAGGTTGGGGTGAGGATCACATGTGTGCCAACAATACCTGGCAGACAGTGGGCAGTCAGTAAATATTACGTTCCCTTGTTTACCCCACAGTTGACCTGGAAGCTCTAAAAGATTTATTACAGCCCATTCATTAAACATCAAATAAAAACCAACGAGCTCTTAGAACACCAGAAATATGTAAGAGCACAAAGATAACCCTCCTCATGGGTTGAGTATCATTAGGCAAACTGAGGAATATTTTAAAACCATAAAGTGTATAAATAACTCAATAATAAAAAGACAAACCAATTATTCAGAATAAACAACGACCTTCTGTAACTACACAACAAAAAGACCAACAACTCAATTGAAAAATGGGCAAAGGATCAGAATAGACGTTTCCCCAAAGAAGATGGCTAACAAGCACATGAAAATACGTTCAGCATCACTGCCCATCAGGGACTTAGACATTAAAATCACAAAGAGATATCATTTCCCAACCACTAGGATGGCTGTAATTTAAAGGCAGATAATAAGAAGTGTTGGCAAGGGTATAGATAAACTGGTGCCCTCATACATTGCAGATGGGAATATGAAATGATGCAGCCACTTAGGTCGACAGTGTAACATTTCCTCAAAAGGGTAAATATAGAGTTACCACGTGACCCAGCAATCTCACTCTGGGTATACACCCAAGAGAAATGAAAATATGTCTGAATCTGCATAACAGCATTACTCATAATAGCTAAAAAAAAAAAAAGAAACAAGCCAAGTGTCTATCAACTGATAAATGGATAAACAAAATGAGATATAGCCATACAATGGAATATTATTCAGCAACAAAAAGTAATGAAGTATTGATAAATCATAGGTGAACTTTATTATATTATACTAAGTAAAAGAAACGGGTAACAAAAGGCCACGTATTATGTAGTTCCTTTTATATAAAATGTCTACAACAGATTAATCTCCAGAGGCAGAAAGAGGTTTGGTGGTTTACTAGGGTGGGGGTGGGGGCAGCGTTGGGGTGTGCATTAGGTTCCCACAGCTGCTGAAACAAAGAACCACAAATGGGTGTCTTAGGACAGCTGACTGTATTCTCACAGTTCAGGAGGCTGGAGGTCTGAAGTCAGCATTGGCAGGGCTATGCTCCCTCTGGAGGACCGGAGGAAGAACTCTTTCTTGCCTTGTCTTGCTTCTGGGTTTTGCTCCCAAATCCTTGGCATTCCTTAGTTTGTGGCTGCTTCACCACAATCTCTGGCTCCATCTTCACATGATCTTCTCCCCCATGTGTCTCTGTCCCTGCATCCAAATTTCCGTCCTATAAGGATACCAGTCATGCTGGATTCAGGACCCACCCTAATCCAGTATGGCCTCATCTTAACTTAATTACATCTGCAAAGACCTCATTTCCAAACTGGATCACATTCACAAGTTCTGGAGGTGAGGGCTTGAACATGTCTTTCTTGGGGGGCACAATCCAACCCACAGCATGGGTATGGGAAATGAGGAGTGACTGCTACTGCAGGAGACTTTCTTTGGGGGATGATGGAAATGTCCTAAAATTGATTATCAGGGTGGCTGCCCCACTCTATGAGCATGCTAAAAAAACACTGAATTGTACACCTTAAATGGGTGAATTGTGTGGTATATGAATTATAGCTCAATAAAACTGTCATCATAAAGCAAAACTATAAACTATGATCCTGCCCTTCTGTAGTTTATGGTTTAGTTAAGGAAACCAGTTTGCTCACATCAAGCGAGTGAACAACGGAAGTCCCTATGGAATGAAACGTCAGGTTGTGCCACATGATGATAGATACTGTACATGCTTAGAAAGGAAGGAGATAAATGAAAGTAGCCTGATCCCAGAGCACTTCGTAGATAAGGTGTGACTTAAATGAAACCTTGAAATATGAGTAGAATTTAAAATTACTTCTCTGGGCATTTAGAATGGCTTGAAATCCCCTCAATACCAGTGTTCTCCCTCTTTTTTTTTTTCGAGGTGGAGTCTTACTCTGTTGCCCAGGCTGGAGTGCAATGGCGTGATCTCAGCTCACTGCAACTTCCACCTCCAAGGTTCAAGCAATTCTCCTGTCTCAGCCTCCCAAGTAGCTGGGATTGCAGGCATCTACCACTACGCCTGGCTAATTTTTGTATTTTTAGTAGAGACGAAGTTTCATCGTGTTGGCCAGGCTGGTCTTGAACTCTTGACCTCAGGTGATCCACCCGCCTTGGCCTCCCAAAGTGCTGGGATTACAGGTGTGAGCCACTGTGCCCAGGCTAGCATTTTCTTTTATCGCCAGCCTTTATTCATCTGGTCCCTGTGTCCTGAACACTCTTCCTGGGCCACTGGCTCCCTGGGGCCACATCTGACATCTGTTTGGGGTCCCAGCCTGGGGATGCCAGTAGTGCAGCAATTGCCTGCATGGCAGGTGGGATGTGATGGACTATCCCGTGTTTCTGCACTTCCCGGGGCAGGCATGGAGCCTGCACTTTGCTAAAACAGATATTCCACGTGAGTCCGCTGATCCTGGGGAGAGAACAGTGTGCTGATCTTTTAGGTACTCCCCTGGGAAGAATCAGAGAGACTGGAATTCTGTCTCTGCAACAGTCTTTAAGGAGAAATTGGAACTTGAGTCTTGCAAGAAGCTAGGACTAAGCCCAAAGTGGGGAGAGGAAGAAACTGATGAAGCCAGGAGCATGGTGATTCTTGGCAGGCCTCTGGCTGTTGCTATATGGACTGAAGAGGATTCCTTCTACTAGGA
Organism: Cacajao melanocephalus; assembly: GCA_963573385.1. NCBI lineage: Eukaryota > Metazoa > Chordata > Mammalia > Primates > Pitheciidae > Cacajao > Cacajao melanocephalus. The sequence goes on from CAUYLG010016563.1 coordinate 36,948, forward strand.
ACAGTAAAGAATTGGTTTCGCATCATGTTCTGGACTCTGTGTAGATAATAGTAAGATGATTTTCTTTCTGGCCATGGCCTGTTCCTGCAGACCCTGCCAGTCGCTGTGGGCACAGATGAGAGGTTTCACCTGTTTGCTTGTCTACATTTCCCTTTAGACCATAAGCAAGCTGAGGGCTGAAAATGCAATGAGTCTTGCTCATTGCAGTGTTTCTCTGACAAAGCGCAGCTCCTGGTGCATGGTGGTCTGCAATACACCTTGTTGTGCATATATGTTAGTTTATTGCTAGCTCTTGTGCACCGATTTCTTGTTTTACTTAATACAGCCACTTACTATTGTCATAACTTCTGAAGAAAAAGTAATAGCCACTTGTAGAACCTTGTGAATAGAATAAATCTTGATAGAGAACTATTTTCATACCATTGTACAAAGATCAATTAAAAAATAAGATAACAGCCAGGCGCGGTGGCTGACACCTGTAATCCCACCACTTTGGGAGAGCAAGGTGGGTAGATCACCTGAGGTCAGGTGTTCAAGACCCTCCTGGCCAACGTGGTGAAAACCCTGTCTCTACTAAAACTACAAAAATTAGCCAGGCATGGTGGTGGGCACCTGTAATCCCAGCTACTTGAGAGGCTGAGGCAGGAGAATCTCTTGAATCTGGGAGGCAGAAGTTTCAGTAAGCCGAGATCATGCCATTGTACTCCAGCCTGGAGGACAGAACAAGACTGTCTCAAAAAAAAAAATTGATAGCACATTAATAATTATTTAAGTAATGCTGTTAACATACCTGAAGGCCTTCATGATTGTTATGTAGCATATTTTCTTATAGTCTACCACTTACTTAAATTTCTTTTTCTTCCAAGTGTTTTACAACAAATAACATACAAAATGCGCCAGTTTCTATTAAAAAAAAAAAATTAGGCTGGGCACAGTGGATCACGTCTGTAATCCCAGCACTTTGGCAGGCCAAAGTGGGTGGATCACCTGAGGTCAGGAGTTCAAGACGAGCCTGGCCAATACCGTGAAACCCTGTCTCTACTAAAACTACAAAAATTAGCCAGGAATGATGGCGAGTGCCTGTAGTTCCAGCTACTCAGGGGGCTGAGACAGGAGAATTGCTTGAACCCAGGAGGCCGAGGTTGCAGTGAGCCAAGATTGTGCCATTGTACTCCAGCCTGAACAACAAGAGCAAAACGCCATCTCAAATATATATATACATATATATATATATATATGTATATATATATATGCAAATTTCTGAATCTCACTTCTTGAGTTTCTGGTGAACAGATCTGTGAGGGGTCTGGAAATCAGCATTTTTAACAGACACCTGCAATGATTCTGGTGCAGGTGGTTCCCAGGCAACACTTTGAGAAAAACTGCAATAGAATCTCCAAACTGAAAATCAGGATCTAGAAGAAGAGAAGAAGTCATATAAAAATGATGGAACTAAAAGGATCAATACAGTGGCTCTCACTGAGTTGACAGTTATTTTGAGGTTCTTGTCAACTTTTGCAAAGAGAGAGACAGAGAGATACAGAGAGAGATGATAGTTTATGTGACTCTTATTGTTGAAAAAGTAAAATATACTAGTTCCTTAGGGGAAAATATTTTCTAATATTAGATACTGAAAAGTATTTTTTTTTTTGAGATGGAGTCTTGCTCTGCTACCCAGGCTGGAGTGCAATGGCTCAATCTCGCTTACCACAACCTCTGCCTCCCAGGTTCAAGTGATTCTCCTGCCTCCACCTCCCAAGTAGCTGGGATTATAGGCACCTGCCACCACACCTGGCTAATTGTTGTATTTTTATTAGAGATGGGATTTTGCCATTTGGTCAGGCTGCTGTCAAATTACTGACCTCAGGTGATCCACCCGCCTTGGCCTCCCAAAATGCTGGGATTACAGGCGTGAGCCACCACTTTGCCCAGCACAAAATATGACTTTTATAGTATTTTATGTTATATCATTTCAATTACTTCCCTCTCTGTACCCATTGTCCAAGCACAAACAGCTGCTTCACATAAGCCAAAGGCCTTTATAATGAGATGCTACTGCAAGAGATGGTGCCCTCCATAGAATTCTTCTTTTGCAATAACTACAAAAACAGATTTCATAGGAACTGGTACTTACAGCCCTCTTCAATAAAATCTGAATGCCAAATACTGAAGTATCAACCAGTTAAGATGATTCTAGCACTAAGCACTCAGTAAATAGGGTCTACAGCGGAGTGTTCAGCAGGCTACCTTGAATTAAGTAGAATATACAGAACCTAGAATTGCTGAATTCTAGATACTTTATGACACTCCCAAAATATTGCCATTCAGTGGAGCTCTTTTTAAGAGTTGGCTGGTGTAATAGTCTGTTCTCATGCTGATAATAAAGACATACCCCAGACTGAGTAATCTAAAAGGAAAGAGGATTAATGGTCTCACAGTTCCACATGGCTGTGGAGGCTTCACAATCATGGTGGAAGGCAAAGGAAGAGCAAACGCATGTCTTACATGGCAGCAGGCAAGAAAAGAGCTTGTGTAAAGGAACTCCACTTTATAAAACCATCAGATCTCATGACATTTATTCTTAACAAAAGAGCAGCATGGGAAAGACCCTCCCCCATGATTCAATTACCTTCTGCTGGGTCCCTCCCATGACACATGGGAATTATGGGAGCTACAATTCAAGTTGAGATTTGGGTGGGGACACAGCTGAACCATATCAGCTGGCAAAAAGCTTAACCATTTGTTCCCTGGTAAGGGCTGCAGTGCTGGTGTTCTCTATCGCTAATTCAAATCAGTTCTTTTTAGGAAACCAAAGGAGGAGATTATAGAGGTGATCTTCAAATATGGAAGTTGTGGGGCCTAGCCTATGGTTTTGACAGAGTGGAAAGATATCCCACATTCACAAAGAGTGGCCACATAAATACAGATTTTTCTCAGGAACAGCTTTGGACTCACCTTAGTATTTAAACAAATGTTACCCTGAGACTCTGGGTTCCTCACCCTATAAATCAAGGCAGAAATAGTTTTGGTCTGGAAAAAGTTTCAAAATAGATGCTACTGGCTGTCCACTGTGGACATATAAAGACTTCATGAGTGGCTTGTCTGGTGGTGAGCAGCATGGCATATCTGTTATGGTCATTAGAATAAATTAGTCTTAAAAATATGATCCCAGCCTGTCTCCAACTTGCTTTCATTGCATGGCTAGGTTCTTGCCTCACATACACACCCTCCCTGACACCTGAACCTAAGCTGTCCTGGTATTAAGGTCCTTCCTTCTCTGTGTTGACAGCTCATAGTGACCTCATAGTGACAGCTCATAGTGACCTTGTCAACAGTGAGCATAGGCTAGCTTCTTTACACCTAATCACCTATGAATGGAATTCTAAAGCAGCATTGTCCCAGAGAGCCTAGAATTACAGGATGTAAGGCTTGAAAATACTTTAAACCATCATGGAACAATTCTATTTCTTTCTTAATACAAATTATTAATACAAATTATCTTAACCTGATAGTAAAGTATAGCTGTTAATCATGATTTGGCTTATATAAGAAGTTTATTATTTAATTTGTGGAGATTATGGCTCAATTTACTTCCACACTTGCGTGTTTTTACCAATCTTGAGCTATACAAACAGATTGGCTGCCTCTGAAGTCAACCTGCTGGGCCAGCCTGAGGGTTTAGATGTCTATGGTACCTCCTTTGAGGCGGATTTGGAGTCTTGACTGACAAGGCTTCTAGGCCAGTCTTAAGACAGAGTCTTTCTTGACATATAATCTAATACACACGAGACCAGTCCATCCCAGCAGGAGCAGGTCTTGTCAGAGGCATTGTGTGGTAATTCTAAAACTTATAAGCATTTTTCCAACAGGTATCACTTATCTCAAAGATTTTGTAAATAGAGTGTGACTCCAGTCTTCCTACAACACAATGAAACCACAGTGTAAGGATTGATTTTTTTTTTTTTTTTTTTTTGAGATAGAGTCTTGCTCTGTGACCAGGCTGGAGTGCAGTGGCATGATCTGGGCTCACTCGCTGCAACCTCCGCCTCCTGGATTCAACTGATTCTCCTGCCTCAGCCTCCTGAGTAGCTGGGACTATAAGCACCTGCCACCAAACCCAGCTAATTTTTTTTATTTTAGTAGAGACAGAGTTTCACCATGTTGGCCAGGATGGTCTCGATCTCCTGACCTAGGATTGATTTTTTATAAGCCTGGAGATACCAAATTGAATTGTGTTCACAATGGAGCAGACAGAGCTCCTGTAGCTTCTTGGAAGTAGAACAGGATTCTCAGCGGTGGGCATTGCCTGCAGACCCACGTGGCTTGCACCTGAAAGGGGAAAGGCAGACATGAATGAAACACTTGAGTGTCCTTTCTTTGCCAGGGCTGCCACTAGGTACTTTATGTGTTAGTCCATTGAAACTGATGCCATATGTAAGATTCTATACCTGTAAGAGATCAGGAAACTGAGGCTCAAGAAGATTGGTAACTTGCCCAAGATGATATACCGAGTAGGTAGCAGAGCCAGAATTCAGATCTGGAACCATCAGACTCAACAGTACTATACTCGCCTCTCATCCTGGGAATACTATGAGAAAATGTATAATCACCTTGATCATTCTCATAAGAAATTGACATGGAAAAATATATTCATTCATCTGTGTGTATGGATACACGGATGCTTTTTGGTTGCTCTAAACATCGAGATTATTTTAATTACAACTTTTCAAAATTGTGGTAAAATACATACAAACATAAAGTGTACCACTGTAACCCTTCTGAAGTGTGGAGCTCAGTGGCATTAAGTACATCCACATTGCTGCTAACTATCAGTACCATCCATTCTCTAGAACTTTTTTCATCCTCTCAAATGAAATCTCTGTACACATTAAATTCGAAGCCCCCTCCCTCCTTCCCTTCTTCCAGATGTTTTATGTAGGGTTTGACGCACATGACACATTAAGCATGTGAAGGATTTTAGGCCCTGACTTCTACCATTCATTCCTCTTTCCCTCCAGAGCTTTCACAAATAGAAAGGCTAGCTCTAAGAATCACTGGTCCACAAAGAACCTCAAGCTGGCCTCATCCTCCCAATTGCTAGAAGGGAGAAGATAGAGGGGAGGAGGAGTTCTTTACACAGAGGGGACAGGATTTGAAGGCAGGTCCAGGCTGCTTGGTGGTCACAGACCCACCAGAGCCATAGGCTGGGCCACCTGTGACCTGAGACATACAATCTATCTCCTAGTAAGAGATGGCCCAGGGAACACCAGGCACCCCTCTCCCCTTCCCCACCCTACAGCAGGTGTCCTCACTCTATATTCCCTTCTCACGGCAGGGAACAGCAAATCCTGTTTGCTTTGGAAACATGAACAGGGATGATAAATATTCTTGAGCATTTGAGCTATGCCAAGAGCATGACTGAAAACCAGAAATAAACAAGAGGCCTTGAGCCAAGAGGGGGTCACAGTGACAATCTCATTATCCAAGCAAGCTTCATGCTCACAGGATTTCAGGGCCTTGCCATTGTCTACCCAGAAGGAGATGGCATCACATTCTCTCAGCACAAAAATGTTTAAATTTTCTCTTTGGTCTAAATCTATATTCAGTTTGGTTTTAACTTCTCTTAAATTTTTTTTACAGTAAAATATTTAGTGCTTTGTTGGAAAGTATTGCCTTATTTTGAACAAAATGACTCTGAATCCATTGCGCTGCTTTTCAATTTGCACTCATTGGCACAATCTTCAAGTAGATGCAAACAAAGCAAGCACCGAGGTTGCAGCTACTACCAAGTTACAGGAGCTAAGGACATTGTTTTCACATTTTATTTGTGTAGTGATATAATTATCTATGGTAACTACAGATTTATAGTGTTCCTATTACCAGTTTTATGCTGGAGCTTTTCCAGTAGTATAAAGCATTGCTATCCTTCATTAATTACAATACCAAACTCTTATACCGTGCTTACCATATCCCATACACTGTTCCCTATATGTAACCCATTTAATGCCACAATCATTTAAGGTACTGTTATTAGCTTCACTTAACAGATGAGGCAACTGAGCCAAGGAAAAAAATTGTTTTTTCTTTTTTTATGAGACAGAGTGTCACTCTGTTGCCCAGGCTGGAGTACAATGGCGCCCAGGCTGGAGTACAGTGGCGCCCAGGCTGGAGTGCAGTGGCTTGATCTTGGCTCACCACAACCTCCACCTCCTGAGTTTAAGTGATTCTCCTGCCTCAGCCTCCTGAGTAGCTGGGATTACAGGCACATGCTACCATGCCCAGCTAATCTTTTTTGTATTTTTAGTAGAGATGGGGTTTCACCGTGTTGGTCAGGCTGATCTTGAACTCCTGACCTTGTGATCTCCCGCCTTGGCCTCCCAAAGTGCTGGGATTATAGGTGTGAGCCACTGCACTTGACCGAAAAAAAATGTTTTTTAAGTTTTTTAAGAGACAAGGTGTTGCTCTGTCACTCGGGCTGGGGTTCAGTGGCATGATCATAGCTCATTGCAGCCTCAAACTCCTGAGCTTAAACATCCTTCCACCTTAGCCTCCCAAGTAGCTGGGACTTACAGGTGCATACCACCAAGCCCAGCTAATTATTGAATTTTTTGTAGAGGTAGGGTCTTGCTACAGTGCCCTGGCTGGTCTTGAACTCCTGGGCTCAAGCAACACTCCCACCTCAGCCTTTCGAGTACATAGGGCTACATGTGCACATCACCAAGTCTGGCTAATTCTTTTTATTTTTTGTAAAGACAGGGTCTTCACTACGTTGCCCAAGCTGGTCTCAAACTCCTGGCCTCAAGCAATCCTCCTGTCTCAGCCTCCCAAAGCTCTGGGGTTATAGGTATGTGCTACTGCACCAGGCCCCAAGCAAAAGTTTTGAAAGCTATTTTTTTTCATACCAAGAGATAGGGTGTATTGCATAACACACACACACACACATATACACACACACACACACACACATACATATTTTTCCTCAGTAGCCAAAAGTGTGTGTGTGTGTGTGTGTGTGTGTGTAGTTTTTTAGTAGACATATTTTTTAGATTAGTGTTAGGTTCACACCAAAACTGAGTGGAAGGTACAGAGATTTCCCATATACCCCATGCCCCCATTCATGCAACTCATACATAGTCTTCCCTCTTATCAACCTACACCAACAGAGTGGTACATCTGTTACAAACTATCCACCTACACTCACACATCTTATTATCCAGAGTCCATAGTTTGCATTAGGGTTCACTCTTGGTGTTGCATATTCTATGAGTTTGAAAAAATTTATAGTGACATGTCTCTGCCATTGTAATGCATATAGAGTGTAGTTTCACTGCCCTGAAAATCCTCTGTACTCTGCCTATTCATCCTTCCCTCCCCGAAACCCTTGGAAACCATGGATGTTTTTACTGTCTCCATAGATTTGCGTTTTCCAGGCTGTCATATAGTTGGAATCATACAGTATGTTGTCTTTTCAGATTGGCTTCCTTCACTTAGTAATAGGCATTGAAGACTTTTCTATGTCTTTTCCTGGCTTGATAGCTCATTTCTTTTTACTGCTGAATCATATTCCACTGGCTGGACATACCGCCGTTCATTTATCCACTCAATTACTAAAGGATATAATGGTTTCTTCCAAGTTTTGGCAATTACGAATAAAGCTGTCATAAATACCTGCATGCAGGTTTTGTGTGGGAATAATATTTCAGCTTTCTTGGGTAAATACCAAAAGGCATGCTTGCTGGATTGTATGGGAAGAGTATGTTTAGTTTTGTAAGAAACCACCAAACTGTCTTCCAAAGTGGCCGTACCATTTTGCATTTCCACAAGCAATGAATGAGAGTTCCCACTGTGGCAGTCTTTTTTTTTTTTTTTTTTTTTTTTTTTTTTTTTTTATATAAATAAATGAGGATATAGAAAAAAAGAGGGGAGATAACAGAAAACTTTCACTATATAAATTGGAAGTAAATCACTCTTCAGCATTTGCATAGCATTTCACAGACTTAAATGAAATATTGGTTGGCTGTTTGTTTGTTATTTTCTTCCCTTATTCCTTCTTGTCTCTGTTGTTAAGTATAATTATCGGCATAAAAGAGGTTTTTAATACCTATTCCTAGATTGTATTCCAGCCTGGGCAATAGAGCAAGAATTCTGCTCTCTCTCCTCCTTTTTTCTTTCTTCTTCTTTCTTTCTCTCATAAAAAAAAATGCAGGTGACCTGAGAACCTCTGAACTTGCAGCTGGCATCTGAAGTAAGAATAGCTTTATTGGGGACTATGCTCTTAAACCTGCAGAGTCTGATGCTTACTATGGGCAGTTAGTATCAGAACTGAATTGCAGTACACCCAGGTGGGGTGGAAACAGAACACATTCTATCAGAATCAAGAAAAAAAAAAAAAGGGAAAAACAGTATATTCCTCCTCCACTCATAAGCCAGGCTCCACGATCTCTCTTTTGTGTTTATTGAGACACACAAACAAAAACATGCATACACAAGGAAATCAGAAGTTATTAAAAAGTTCATTAATGAGGATCCAGTTGGTAATTATACTGCCAAAGATAATCAAAGATAGCCAATTCTTTGTTTAAGGAGTTAGTCCTCAAAAAATAAGACTAAAAAAATAGAGCAGCCAGATTGTAAGAACCAAGAGATTCAGAAGCCCTCACAGCAGTGTAAATCAGAGCCTGGGCTGATTGTTTTCTGCCTGTGGAGTTTGTGGTTGAAAGTGAGGTTAGGGTTTTATAACTTTGGGGTAAATAAATGGAAACTCCTGGAATTGCATGAAAATATTCTTATATATGTGTAAAGTTCACTTTTTCTAGGGGGATGTCAGGTCATTTTTATCAGATTCTTACAGGAATCTGTGATTCAGAAAAGGTTAAGACAGTTTCCTAGACAGTAGGTCTTTAGGAGACTTTTCCTTGCTCCTTTGCATGACTCTTAAATTTCTAATTTTCTATAAGTACTTAAAACTTAAATAAGCAAGAAAAAAATGATGTAAAAGAAAAACTAAGGGCTCAAAGACAGCACTTATTTTCTGAAAAAGCTTGTATAATCCAATCTTATTATCTTATGAACCAGCAAAAATTACTACACCAAACTAAGACTTTAGTTTAAATGGGCCCTAAAAATAGTCATATTAGTCAATACTGTATACCAGACCCTCTGCTAAGGTACACTAATGTGTACCTGACTTATATTATTTCATTTAACCCTTGAAACACGTCCAGAAGGTAGACAGTATTACTTCCAGCTTACAAATTATAAAACTGGCATTTCAAGAGGTATTTACTCATAAATTATAAGAGGCAGGAGTAAGATTTGAAATTTGGCCTAACTCTAGACTCTGTGTCATTTCTAACACATCCCTCAATAAAATCTCATCCTAACTAATAACCTTAATAAAAGTATTCCCAAGCTCAAGGCCTTGGTCCAAATTCTGAGGACAAGTTAGTACTTAACACCTAGCAAAGAACCAAATGGCTAAGATCTTGTCAAGCTTATTTCTCAAGATATCCTCAACACATAACAAAGTGCTTGGCATAAAACAAGCACTTAAAAAATATTTATTGGAGTAGAAAATAAAGAAGAGAGATTCTCTTGACATCTCATAATTCCATGGGCTTCAGTAATTCTGGAGGAGAAAAACCATCAAGGACTTGGTCGTTCTTGCTGCTTCACTCATCTCTGATAGTTTGACAAAATATTTCTAGAAAACAGAAGATGAGCCCTGTAAGTCCTTCCATCTGTGTGGTCAACCCAAGTTCTCTCTTCTGCTAGCTCTTCCCAAGGGGCCCAGAAAGCCACCTCAGGCTCCGAACTTTCAGAGAATGGCTGTCAGCTGCATATCTTTTTAGCCCTTTCCATCTTCCGCTTATCATCTGTTAACATGCATGTCCTGTTTCTCCAAAGAGAACATGATTCTCTCAAGGGCAGATATTTGCTCATTTATTCATTCAGCAAACATAAATCAGATGTGTCCTCATGTGTCAAGCACTGTGCTAGGCCCAGAGAATACAACAGTTAACAAGTCACAGCCCCATCCTTCTGGAGCTCAGTCTAGTGGAGAGAGAGACAAGAAAACCAACAACTGCAAAAGATGTCAAATGTTAGAAAAGGGGACTTAGCTTGAAAGGTTCTTAAGCCAGGGATTCCTGTACCCTAAAGCTGCATGCGAAATCATGAGCATACAAGAACACAGGTTTGCTCTTCCAGGGAGAGAATCCATTGTTTTCATCAGATTGATGCACGATGGTTAAGAGCCACTGATCTGGAGGAGTCATAGTTATTTGGAAGAGAAGTGAGAATGAGGAAGAGTATCCCAGACAGACAGAATAGCGTATAAAAAGGTCTGAGGTAACAAAGGATGTGAACCTTTCTGGGAACCATAACAAGTTCAGTCTGGCTGGAACACCTTAGGGAAGAATGATGAGACAAGACTGTAGATGAAAGCAGGAGCTGGACCATTTAAGGGACTTACAGGCCATGCTACGGAGTTTAGACCTCATCCCAAGGGCAACAGGGAGCCCCTGATAGATTTTAAGCAGGTAAGGGATACATCAGATTTTTATACTGGGAAAAGCACTGTAGCCACAGTATGGAGAATGGATTGGGAATGGGAAAACAAAGCAGGTGGCAGATTGACCAGTTAGAAGACTGATGCAGAATATCAGGTTAAAGATGATGGTGGCCTGACTGTGTCTTGAACTTCTTTAAATCTTCAGACCCTTAGGGCTTTTCACTTAGCAGCCTCTGAGAACCACGGAGGGCCCAGAAGAGTAAGCAATCCCAGAAGCCTGTTAGGTAAAAGCATCCCAGTCTTCAGTCTAGATCCTAACAAGCACACTATGTGCACATCTGAGATCTTTTTAGGTGGAAGACTGCCAAAGAAGAGAAGGAGGGAGGAGGATGGAATGAAGGAGTGAAAGGAAATCTTTCACAATCACAGAAGATTCAAGATGTCTAGAAAAATCACTAGCTCATCTTCCAGGTCATTGGTATAAAAACAACCCTAATATTAAGTAAATAAAGATTTGAGAATGAAAAAGGAATAGACTGGCTGGCAGGTCTCTCTGAAGAACACCACAGCTAAACCACCGACCACCCCTACATAGTCATATGTCCTTAAGGACAAGAAAATGGAGTGTTCAAGAGTCCTTATGTCATAGAATACCTTCCTGTTTCTAACTTGAATTAGTGCTGTAATTTAGTCTCATGTTCTGGGTAGAGAGAAAACAAGAAAATTCTTATCTTTTACACAATGATTCTTCATGGACATTAAGATAGTTATTGAACTTTCTTCCCCCCTAACCCTGATCTAAGTCCTAAAACCTGGGCTGCCAACTCATTTGGCTAGAGCTGAGTTCTAAGGCCAAAGACATTAACCTCACAGGAGAGAAAGAAATACTCTGCCGTCTCCTTGAATCCTGGCCAACCCTGCTGCAGGTAAGTGGTCTGGGCCATTTGACTGCAGATCAGGGAATGTCCTTGGTTCATAGGTCCTTATGTCACATTGGGAGTGAATAGCAGTTTCTATTCCTAGGTGCCACACAGTCCTCTGCTGAACCATAGGTTACACTATATCACCTGTGAAATAAGGACATTCCCTGTTCTGCCTTTATCCCAAGGCTGTGTGAGAATCAAAGGAGACAATGAGAATGTGAGAGCTGGGACAGCAGGATCCAGCAGAACCACAGTGACAGACATTACTTCCTCACCCACTCTCCCTGGAATCTCATCCCTCCTCCATCTGGAAAGATCTTTCTGCCCAACTGGAAGCACAGGGAGCACAAAGTCAGGAAAAAGCATCTCTGTGTCATTACAAAGTGACTACAAAAAAAAAAAAAAAATCAACCCTAATCACCACCGCCCCCCACATCCACAAGAGTTTTAAAAACCATGACATGCTTTACAGTAATAAAAGTAAACTATTAAGTATCTACGTAGTGCTGAGTGCCTTATACCCATTACCTATATTTGTTCCCTGGTTATTGTTATTATTCCAGTCTCCTCAATAAGAAAGCTGAGGATCAGAGAGGAAAGTGAATTCTCCACACACTTGCTTAGTTAAGATTGGAATTCAGGTCATTATTACTCTAAAGCCCTTTCCAAGATACCACACCATCTCCCAATGCAAGGTGGCATTACCAATCTTCTGTTTAATCCTTAGCAAAGAGGCCTCCACATCACCAACTCCTAACCTCTTCTATGAATATTCTTAAAACATTCTTTACCAATAGTTTATCTCCAATGGTGATCTCAATTTTAAGGCTGAGATACTCCAAACCCAAACAAGTCTACCTCAGACCATCTCGGTCAAACCAGTTGCAGCTTAATGGAGAAACCATTGGGATTGAATAGCAGTCTTTATTCCTAGGCACCACACAGTCCTGTGTTGAACCACAAGCCAAATCCCTGCTCAAAACACCTGCCATTTCTGCATCGAGAGTAACATTATTAGACAAGATTACTGGCTCCCTCACCCTCAAATCTGAGTCTCCTGAGCCAGAAGAAGATGCCTGACTTTATTGTGTTATGATAAGGACAGGAAGAAGAAGTCTTGTGTCACTGTCACTTAGCCCAAAGACGACTAACTCTAGAAGATAATCACATGGAAGGTGAAGCTGTTGCTCCCTAATCCCAGGCAGTCTCTGACACATCCATCCCTTTTCTCCGAAATATTCTACCTAATCCCTGACTCTTCAGAAACCAGACCCTATCTACTACAACTACTACCCTACAACCTCCCTGAAGGTCCACTTTGTCTAAGAAAAGAATTCTATTCCCTAGTTCTCCCTCTCTCATTGTCCAACGCCTGGTATTCAGTTTTGCTGAGCTGCGTGTTATGTAGAGCTCTTCAAAGGCATCAGTATACCATACAAACACCGGGAACACAGACACGGGCCACAGGCCAGGGCCTGGTAGAATCTGGCTTGCAGTAAGGGTGAAACAACAGTTCTATGGAAGGAGTTCATGCCTAGGAAGAGAATAAGACAGCCAGGCCCTCATGGTTCTGCTTTGTGGACAATTAGTGCCTACTCAAAGTCTAAGCCCCTTGTCTCTCACCTCCAGCACATTCCTGACCTCTCCTCCCTATTTCTCCTCACTATATATTCAAAGATGCTAGTTGAACATCAGCCTAAATCTAGTAAAAACTGGACAGTAACTCCTCTTTAAAACACAAAAACCAATCTAAATCAGCCACTACAAACAGTAAAATAGGACCACATGAGCGGGACAGATCACTCCCAGGACTTCATGTGGGATGGAAGCCCAAGTGTCTTTTAGCCATTGCATGATTATGGGCATGAGACTCTAAGCCCATATGTTCTTTAGACCTCAGTTCCTTTAACACCATAAAATGGAGGGCTGTGTCTGAATGACATGTAGGTCAGGGATCCATATGGAATACAAATACTATAGTACACAGAAGCCATGATAAAGGGCATGATAAAAAGAGAGAAACACTGATGAGGAGATTTGGGGAAAATTGCTTCCCCTGGGATGGAGGTGCCAGATGGGGAGGATGGGGAAAGAATCTTAAGTATTCCACCTTTTAGGAAAAAGATGGGCAGAACACAGAGCTACTGGCCTCCACACTCAAGCAATGCTGAAAGCAATGAAGGGCAAATAGGTTGACTGCTCACCCCAGATCTTCTCATAGACTGCCTGGATTGGGACACTCTCTGATGGGCACGCAGATCTCAGTTTCATATTTATTCCAAGTTATTGTCCACAGGACATGGTCAAGGAATGTGGGATTGGTATCTGGAACCACATCAGGACATTTGGAGAACATGAACTCAGAGGACAAGAAAATAAAAGCATTTAAGCTTGGGTAAAATATCATAATCACACAACTCAAGTCAGAAGAAAGCCTGTATTTTATATTCCTTTTGGCTTTAAACATACTGATAGAAAGGGACCTAACGAGATTCAGCCTCTGACTCGCAGCACACGACGCATTTTACACTTTTTGAAGCTGAACCTGATAATTAGAACAAAATTTTGCAATGTTACTGGAGTTTTTTAGTACCTGTTTACCAAAGTTTAGGCAAGACCGAGGGGCCTTAAAAATGTATAAATCTTAGATACCTCACTGATGGGAGCATAAGCCAGTACAACTGTTCTTTAGATACATGTGGCACATGTCTCAAAAGTCTTCAAGGTGTGCATACCTTTTAACTAAGTGCTTCTTATTCTAGAAATCTATTCTAATAAAATAATCAGGAATGTAAATAAAAATTAAGATACAAGGATTCCCATTATAACAATATTTATAACAAAGTATCGCATAAAACTATGATTTCCAACAAAGAAGGAAATGAATTTTCAATTAGAGTATATATAATGGAATCATATGAAGGCATTAAAATTAGGTTATAACTGCAATTTCATTGACATGGAAGGATATTCACTATATACTGCTAGGCTCAATTATACAAATTTTATTGAGCACCTGCTATATGGAAGACCATGCTAGGCAGCAGGGACATGGTGGTGAATTTTAAAGGTATAGCTCTTACCCTCATGAAGCTTATGATTGACCAGGGAAATCAAATATTGAGGAAGTAATAAGATGAGTAGTAATACTAGAGAGAAGCATAAAGTACCATGGGAGTAAGTGGCAAAGGAATTTAACCTAAGCCAGAGAGGTCATAGAAGGCCTTCCTGAGGAAGTGATGTTTAAGCAGTAATGAAGGATGTACAGGAGTCAGGTAGGCAAAGAGACGGAGGAAAGAACATTCCAGGAAGATGAATAGCAATTTTTTTAAAAATACATACATCAAAAAAGGCTATTTCGGCTGGAGCAGTGGCTCACGCCCGTAATCCCAGCACTTTGGGAGCCAAGGCAGGTGGATCACTTGAGGCCAGGAGTTCAAGATCGTTTTGCCAACATGGTGAAATCCATTCTCTAATAAAACTACAAAAATTAGCCAGGTATGGTGGCACACACCCATAGTCCCAGCTACTCAGGAGGCTGAGCCACAAAAATCACTTGAACCCAGGAGGTGGAGGTTGCAGTGAGCTGAGATTATGCCACTGTACTCCAGCCTGGGCAACAGAGCAAGACTCTGTCTCAAAAAAAAAAAAAGACTATTCAACTGTATACATTAAATGAACTCAAATATATGTTTTGTATATGTACACATTTATAAATATAAAATCTAAAAATATATAAACCATAGTCTTACCTAGATGTTGTGGTACACATAATTTTTTCCTTTTTGCTTGCCCACAGTTTCTGATTTTTATCTGTAATAAAACATGTGAATAGTATTTGGATGGCTGGGTGAATGGATGGGTGGAAGGATAGATGGTAACCAGATTCAATGAAAGGTTAGGGCAGGGCATTGCACTACACTGCTTTCTTCTCCTGATTCTCCTGTCCCTTCAACTCCTAGAATCTAAGAATGCCCCAGAAACATTTTTTCTTCCAATTTGTAAAATCACTTCAGTTTTGCTATGACACTTTAGCTACTTCAGAGGCAAGTTCATTAGCAAAAAGTGGAGCCAGCATGAGAATTCATTGGAATTCCAAACAGATTCCTCTCTCAACACTGAACTTTCCAAACCCCACACACAAAGGATGACTGGCAGAGCTATTTATTGAAGTTACAGCTAAATAACTATTGCAGACAAGATGAACTATTTTAAAATAGAGATGAATGAAGGAAAGGGGAAAAAAAAGGAAATAAAGGCCTTGCAACTAGGATTTAAGACAACTCAAAAGGGAACGCAGCTCAAAATTTCCAGATACTGAACTTAGCTAGTTTTCCAGTTTACAATGTGAAATTCCTGGCCCAAGGCTGAAAGTGAGGTAAGAGTAGCTTGGTCCACTTAGCAGAGGCACCACTCCAAGTTGAGACCAGCTCCTGGGGGACACACATGTGACAAACTCTCAGTGCACAAATCTCAAGTCTCTCCCAACAAAACCAGTCTTACTCAGCTGTGTAACATATTAGGAAGAGGGTTACACCCCATTCAGCAAAAATGTGCCTGCACTCACCCATCCTTAGCAAGCTTGCGTTCATTCTTCAGACATTCACTTATTTGGGCATGGAGGATTCAACAATAACAAGATATGTTCCCCAAGTGCCCAAAGCTCACAGTCAAGTGCAGAAGACATTTCATTCCCTCATTTAAAAAACCTTTGTGTCCTGCCATGTAGCAGGTGCTCAGGATACGGTGACAAACAAGCCCAACAAGGTCCCTGTTCTCCTGGGGCTTATATTCTAGTGAGGAGAGACAGGTACAAACCAAAATGATTTTCAGATGGTGATAAATGTTATGAAAAGATAAAGTCAAGTTATAGGATAGAGAGAGGCTTGGTGTGGAACTATGGCCAGAGCGGTGAGAGGGGATCTGCCTAAGGAGGAGATATTTGCAGGATGAAAAGCAGCCAGTTACATGAGATACCAGGGCATGGACATTAGAGATCCCAGGAAACAGACAGGAATGCAGAGTGACAGCTGCCATATTCAGAGTAGGCACAGGCACTTGGAAAGCATGCAGAAGGGACACCTGACCCATTCTGGGGTGTCTCACCAAGCCCAGATGGCCTCCTTCTGTCAGCAGTGATTTATAGAGCACTGAAGGTACCTGGTTCAGGGAAGGTGCCGAGAAGAACTACAGACAGGAAGCTCGGCCGTGAGTTTCAGGTAATTCAGTCTCAGAACTAACAGATGGGATCGATTTGGACAAGGCTATTGGACATGCCCAGGAAACAGGGACCCTGGAAAGTTGGCAAAGGTGCTGAAACTGAATGCCAGATATTGATTATACCTATTTCTCATCCCCCTCAAGCCCTATCATCACTTTTCCAAATCTCCTCCACAGTCCTATAAAGGCTAGAGGTGGCCCAGGGCCCCTGTCTGGAATGAAGGGCTAAGGAAGGACAATATGTAGGTCAGCTGGTAGAGCACTGGGTCAGCTGCCAGGAAGCCAAGTCCCACTCATTCACTGTGACCTTGGGCAAGTCTCTTCCCTTGTCTCAGCCTCAGTGTCCTCCATCTGCAAAGTGAGAGACGAGAAGGCCTGGCCATGAGCCCAGGAATCTGCATTGCTAACACCCTTCCCCACATGATGATGGTGCATGCTGAGTTTTGAGAACTAATGAGCTATGTGAGTGTATCTTTTTTCCTCATGGTGGAAAGGGCTACATGCCCAACTGGCCTGGACGTGGTTCCATCAAGTCCTCCATGGTGCAAAGCACAATATCTGGCATAGAGAAGCCCCTCATGCTGGGCTAATGGCTCTTTCCTCCCTCCCCTCATGTCACCACCCTCACCATTCTCCCAGTGGAGTTGCAGCCCCATAACCATGGGTTAATGCTGGCTGCTCACCATACCTGTGAACATCGCACAGAAGTAGGGGCTGCAGGCTGCCAGGACCACACGGTGGGCTTCTATCTCGACATCTTCTGCCACAATCATCACGTCACACAACAGCTGTTTACTGTAAGACACCAGGGAGGGGACAGAATGGGTCACAGCACCGACACCTACCCTCATCTTACAAGGCTATTTTTTTTCTCCCACCCAGATTTCACACTATCACTACACAAAGCTATCATAGGGACTTACTCTATCTTGAGTTAGACAGGGGGATGGATTCATCGACTTTTCCAAGTCCCTGATAAACCTGGCATTCATGCTTTCCTAAGGTACATGGAGAGATCCAACTACCAGGTGGCTGTAAATCCAGGGCTGCTTTATTTGTCTTCACCTCTCTGTTTCCCAATTCCATGAAGTCTGATTGAGAATTAGGGGTTTAGCGACTTAGGGAGGAGTGGCAAAAGCTTGGGCTGTCATTCGAGTGACTGAATGAATCCTGAGGAACATGAGCACACCTCTGAAGTGTGTCACCGGCAAGACCACGTACTAACAATTCCTCAAGGGACGCACTGTATATGCAACATCAGTAAGAGGCAAGCCAGCCTTAGGTATGTCTCCTTCCACCCAGATTTAACACTGTCAACAAGAAGACTCTACCCATAAACACAGTGCTCCCTAAAGGCCTGCGCAGATTCTAATCACTGCAATTATTTAAAAATACTGTAATTACTTTTATTTTTGTCACCCCCACTGAACTCACAAAGGGACTTGTCTTATTTAATATTGTATCCTAGACACCTGGCTGCATACCTAGCACATAGACCCTACATTTTTACTTAATAAATAAATGAATGAATGAAGTGTGATCAATCCACATTCATAGACAGAATGGAGATATGACTACTTCAGAGATTGATAGGGTGTCACAAGCTCCCAACAACCTAAGAATTTTTCCTTCATTACTCTTCCAAGCTCTTGTCATTCCTGTTATCAATATAATAGTGAATATTTATTGAGTGCTATGTGCCAGGCACTGTTCTAAGCACTTTCTTACACATATTACTTCATTTAATCCTCTCTACAACCCCATGAGATAGGGCTAATTATTATGCCCATATTACAAATGAAGAAACTGAGATCCAGAGAAGTAATTTTCCCAAAGTCACACAGAAAGGGAACAGTGGAAACAGGATTTAAATGAAGGCAGCGGAAGCCCAGAGCCCATGCTCTTAACCTCTGTGGTATTCTGAACACCACTCATCCCTCTCCTTGAGCTTAAAGCACTAGAGAGAGGAGGAAAGATAAGGAAGACAGACACACTTCAACTGTGAGTCACTGGTAGTGGTTACTTGGCACGCTCCCCTGATTTGAGAAGGCTGAGGTCATGACTAGATTTTGTGTTGGAATGTTGAGGCCAATTAATGAGTCTGCCATGGTTGACAGATGCAAGAAAAGCTACATATTTGCCATCTCTGGTGTAGCCCATTAAGTCACTGTCAACTACTATTTGTTTAGGTTTATACATCAGACAAATAGACTCATGAGGTCTGAGAAGGCTGGAGCTGCAAATGCTGTTAGAGATCATCTGGTCTATGAAACTCGGAGAGGTGAAAGATGCCCAAAGCCACAGAAGCCTACGTCTTGAATCCAGTTCTCTTCACTCCAGATACAGTGACTTTTCCACAGTACCATAATGCCTCATGATTGGCTGACACTTACAATGAGAAAACACAGAAGACAGGTTAGATCCAATGGAGAGAAGTGGTCAGGAAGTGGAATAAGGTATTGGTAAGGAGGCTTCCTTTGGGCACCAAGAGGCAAAACCGGGTGATTGAGACCTTATCTGCAGTGGGCAGCAGACCCTAACCACCAACTGTATCAGGATAAACCAGTACAACCAGGAACAGACCTGGCTCTGTCCCTAACTGGTTACGAGACCATGGGCAAATAAGCTCACCACAGTTTTCACACCTGGTTTAGCTGCCTTTGGGACACATATCATGGGGACCAAATGGAATTACAGAGGCCATCTGAAAATGGTGTTTTCAGTCTCATTAAATTTTATTCTAAAAATGTATTTCCAACATGAACAGACTCACCGTGGACATTTTTACTTATATTAAGTATCTTAGGAAGAAAATTGAGTTATCACTGCTATTTAAGAGCAACCACACTTTGGGAGGCCAAGGCAGGCATATCACTTGAGACAAGCTGGCCAACATGGTGAGACTCTGTCTCTACTCAAACAAATTAGCCCGGTGTGGTGGCAGGTGCCTGTAATCCCAGCTAATTGGGAGGCTGAGGCATGAGAATTGCTTGAAATCCAGAATGCAGAAGTTGCAGTGAGCTGAGATGGCGCCACTACACTGTAGCCTGGGTGACAGAGCAAGACTCTTTCTCAAAAAAAAAAAAAAAAAAAGAATCAGTTATATCCAATTATATTTTTTTGGTAACCAATATTTTAATAAGAAAATTATTGACAGAGAAGGGTCAGAAATGCTGAACAAATGTTCAGTGCTAGGAGCTGAACAAGCAAGTGTCAGGGCATGTTATCTTGCACAAACCCAGGGAGGCTGATAATTCTTGAACAAAAGGGAAAAAAAAACAAAAAGGAATGAAGAATAAAGATAGAGAATCCACTTAAGCAAATCAATGACAGCAGTTCTGATGGGTGGGAAGTGTGTCTAAAGGCCAGAGAAACGCTAACCCAGGAAACTGGCCAAAAGAAACTTGCCAAATACTTAAGATGGGCTTTCCCTGGGGGTGGGGAAGCCTGTCTACACGCTGGAGACATCTCTATGTATCCACACTACATGGAAGAAGAAAGCACTAGCTCTAAAGCACTGCATGGCTCACAAGCACTCCTATTCAATTTACCTGGGATCCTATGGGATCCTTTTTTCTGAGTTATCACACTACTCCAAAGGACAATCTTGAGGAGAAAAAAAGTAGACACTTCGCCATTTGTGGAAAAGTACAATGTAGTGTTAGGAAGGAGCTGAGGCTCTCAAATCAAGCCTCTCAAACCTCTGCCCCACCACTCTCTAGTGTAGACAAGTATACAATGTGCCCAGAGTGTCACAGAAATGAGACGTGCTGTAAATCACATGATGCATAGTGCTAACAGAAAATATTTAGCAAATGTTAATTTTTTATATTTTGTAAAACAAATTTGAAAAAATGTTTATTTTTTTCAATTGTCGGCTTCACTTTTCCTCCATATCTTCTTGTTTCCATATAATATTTAAGATTAGAGGTTAAGTTTTAAACATGCTAAATCTGAGCTGCCCAGTGGACATGTAAGTAAGGTTATCAAGCAGGCAAGTGGTTACATGGTCATGGAATTCAGATGTGGGAGATGGTTGAGAGGTTAAGGGGGGGAATAACCAGAAAAAAAAAAAAGACAGTGTGTAGCTGGGTGCAATAGTACATGCCTATAATCCTAGATGCTCAGGAGGCTGCAGCAAAAGGATTGCTTGAGTCCAGGAGTTCAAGACCAGCCTGGACAACACAGTGAAACCCCATTTCAAAAAATATGATGGTGTGGTACTAGTATAAGGATAGCTATATAGATCAATAAAACAAAATTGAGAGTCCAGAAACAAACCCTCATATTTATGTTCAATTGATTTTTTGACAAGGTGGCAAGATCATTCAACTGGGAAAAAATAGTCTTTTCAACAAATGCTGCTGGAACAACTGGATATCCATATGCAAAATAATGAAGTTGGATTCCTACCTTACACCATATACAAAAATTTACTTAAAATGGTTCAAATATCTAAATGTAAGAGCTAAAACTATAAACACTCTTAGAAGAAAACATAGGGTAAATCTTCATGACTCCAAATAAGGCAATGGTTCCTTAGATATGACACCAAGAGCACAAACAATAAAAGAAAAAAAATGATAAATTAGGTATCAAAGTTTAAAACATTTGTGCTTCAAAGGATGCCATCGGGATAATGAAAAGACAATCCATAGAATGAGAAACAATTTTTTGCAAATTATCTACCTGATAATGAGCTTGTATCTGAAATATGTGAAGAACTCAAACTGTTACAACTCAATAATAGACAGAAAAATAACCTAATTAAAAATGAACAAGAGATCTGAATAGACATTTCTCCAAATAAGATGTAGAAATAGCCAATGAGTTCATGAAAAGATGCTCAACACCATTAACGATCAGAGAAATGCAAATCAAAACCACAACAAGATACCACCTTACACTCACTAGGATAGCTATAATCAAAAGCATAAACAATAACAAGTGTTAGAGAAGATGTGGAGAAATTAGAACCTCACTGCCAATGGAAATGTAAAATGGTGCAGCCGCTCTGAATACAGTTTGGCAGTTCCTTCAAACATTAAAGTTGCCATATTGACCCAATAATCCCACTCCCAGACATATACCTAAGAGAGATAAAAACATACATCCACACAAAAACTTGTACATGAATGCTCATAGCAGCATTATTTATCATAGCCAAAAGTCAAATGTGGTATATCTATACAATGAAATATTATTCTGCAATAAAAAGGAATGATGTACTGAGACATGTTACAAGATGAATAAACTTCAAGAGCATTATGCTAAGTGAAAGAAGCCAGACACGAAAGACTACGTATTGTACGATTCTAAAATAGTCAAATCCATAGAAACCCAAAGTAGACTAGTGGTTGCCTAGGGCTGATAGGGGGTGGTTGTAATAATGGGGGAAAGTATGAAGGAGGTGACTGCTAAACAATACAGGGTTTCTATTTAGGGTGATGAAAATATTCTAAGATCGTGGTTGCACAACTCTGTGAATATACTAAAAGCCATTAAACTGTATACTTTAAACAGGTAAATTGTATGGCATCTGAATTATGTCTTCATAAAGCTGTTACCAAAAGAAAAACAGAAAGCAATATGCTAAGATGGTTCATAACAATAATAAAAGCATTGTGGCAGACCATCAAAAAAAAAAAAAAAAGGATGAGAGCAGAGAACTGTTTGCAGTAGGGAAATAGGATATTAAAAGTGACAAAATGAGAAAAGACAGACTGCACATGGATTCTACTCATTGGTTGTTTCATTCTCTCTGCCCCCTTCTTTTCAGGCAGGTTAGGATGTGCTATTCTAAGAAGGCCCACATCCTTACTCCTGACACATCCTTAATCCTGACACATCCAAATGGGGTTGCTGGCTAGATGGTAAGTCAGGAGTAAGAATGCGTCAGTAAGAGTCACTAGAGCTCTGCCATCCAGAAGCAGCAGCTGTAATCTGGCCACAGCAGAGCAACAAAGTACAAAAGGAGGAGGAAGCCTTGGCAGTTACCATGCCAACAGCCCATTCTCTACCATGGAGGTAAAAAGAATAGGAAACTCATAAATTGTGTGATTCATAAACTGCAAAGAACATGTGTGCTTGAACTAAAATAGTTATGTGAAAGCAATGCAAGAAATAATCCCAAGTCCCTGAAATATCATGTAACATTTCATTAGCTTAACCCCTGGATAGAAAGATGCTTTAGCTCAGGCCTCCAAAAGTACACCCAGCCTCTCTCTAGTTCCCATTAAACTCACTCAGATCAATAAAGTATCAATGCAGGCCACCTTCCTCCATGCCTCACCTTTCCAATTTAGTTTTTAGAAGTTAGCCATTTAAATACCCTGGAATTTGATGTAGCCTTTCAACAATATGCAAATACAAGCTTCATTAAGGGCAAGACTTTGGTCCTCTTATCTCCTGCCATATTCCTGAACCTAGCACAGTGTTTAGCACATCATGATCATCATCATAGCTAATGCTTACAGAATATTATGTGCCAGGATCTCACAATATCTAAGGAATAATTATTATTATTCTACAGGCTGTTCAAATCAGCAATTCTACTTCTAGAAATTACTTTTACGCAAATAATCATGAATGTGCACAAGTATTCAACAACAGTAATATATGTGCTATCACTGTTTTAAGCACTTTACTCCTTAATCTTCTTAAAAAGCCAGCAAGACTGGTACTCTTATTAGCCTCATTTTACGGTTGACAAAAAGTGAGATCTGGGAGATTAATTAACTCACCCATGGTCACACAATAAGTACTAGAGCCAAGATTTAAAACCAGAGTCTATGTTTGTAACTGCTGTGTTACACTGCTACAGAGATAACCATAGCAGGGGGTTATTTATATGAGGAACTGGGAAAACCTAGACATCCAACAGGGAATTATTTTTTAAAAATAAATCAAAAATAGAATATCATTGATCCACTTTATACTGTAGAACAGTTCATGACATAGAAAAATTTGTTCTATATAGTTTTAAGTTAGGTTGAGACATAAATTTCTTTCTTTTTTTTAATGAGATGGTTCTCACTATGTTGGCCAGGCTGGCCTCAAATTTCTGGGCTCAAGTGATCCTCCTGCAAAGCTGGGATTACAGTCACAAACTCCCATGTCCAACTAAGGCATTTGTTTGTTTGTTTAAAAGAAGAGAAAACTTCATTTCTTATAAAGGTTACGGTCTGCAGTGTGGCTATTCTGACAGGCTAGGAAGCACAGCCTTCAGCCAGAAGCCAGAAACAGATACTTTGAGAGAGGCGCAAAGGAAACAGGAATTTATGCTGATCAAGGTGGGCAAATACACATATTCAATAAGCTATAGAAGAAGTCATGTATATTTATGAAAGAGAAACGTGTACATACGCAGTTGAAGTTCTTGCTCTCCAAGTTCAAAATCTGAGGTAATCAGAGGGTGGAGTTTTCAGTCCTCTGATGTCAAAAGGTGAAACAGAGGCCATGAAACCCCTTTCTGTGCATTCTCAAAAGACTAGCCAGAACCACTCCTGTGGTCGGTGGTCTCTTACCAGGCAAAAACGGAAGGGCAGTGTCAGACAGTTTGTTGATATCAGTGGTGGAGTCTTTTGAAAGGACTGGCTTTTGTTAGAACCTAGGGGAAGAAAGCTGAATCATGGTTACCAAGGGAGGGAGTCTGACCCCTCCCGTCCCATCATGGCTGAAAACTCCATTTTCAAAGTTAATCAGGGGTCCCCTTGGCCAACAGATGGCCTGTTCAGTCCACTGGGGGGTTTAGAATTTTATTTTTAGTTTACATTCTCACCCTGTTGGACAAGATCTGCCAGGGGCAGCATCGATAGCCAAATTTTTATTTTGTCCTATATCTTTGCCAGGGTAGTGTGCCTGCCTGCCCCCATCCATCCTGTCCCTTGGTGGGACCCTTATGGACAAGGACTTAGAGCCAAAAGACTTGCATCCAATTTAAACATTCCCAGTCAGATAGGAATGGAGGTGGGCAGGCAAAAGATTGTGTGGTACCCATCAACCCATAAAATCTTTTAAGCAACATAGCCAAGAATCAAAGCCAAAATGCAAAGTTACAAGATTGACTTATCTCTTAAGTTCTATACATTGAGTTACTGTAATCTTGGTCTTAGCTACAGACTTGTGGCCATTAGCTATATAAAACATAAACATTTGGCTGAGTGCGGTGGCTCATGCCTGTAATCCCAGCACTTCAGGGGGCCGACAAGGGTGGATCACCTGAGGTCAGGAGTTCAAGACCAGCCTGGCCAACATGGTGAAACCTCGTCTCTACTAAAAATACAAAAATTAGCTGGGCGTGGTCGCAGGTGCCTGTAATCCCAGCTATTCCGGAGGCTGAGGCAGAGGAATTGCTTGAACCCAGGAGGTGGAGGTTGCAGTGAGCCAAGATTGCACCATTGTACTCCAGCCTGGTTGACGAGCAAAACTCATCTCAAAAAAATATATACATATGTATAAATAAATAAACATTTGCTAAAATGATTTAAACTAAGGAATATAGAGACTTTTATTGTGCCACAATGTCTTTTGCAATGAGACATATATTCCAAAGAAGAGAGGTATATTGTCCAAAGTTTTACAATAGTTACCACTATGTACTAAAATTATACATGACCTGTTGCTCATCTGTATATTCTAAATGTTCTATAATATATTTCTTTTACAAAAGAAAAATTAAAAGGAAAATCTATGCCTAAACCTGAATTAAAATTTTCCCAGCCAGCCAAATATATACAGATCGTGGTCCATTTGAAACAACAAAAAGAGGGAAAATAAGATGATTCGCTTACATTTCAGCAAAAGACTATGTTTGGTATTAGAACAGTGTTTCCCAAAACAAGTTTCACAAAACACTTGCTCTATATATAACAACCATCAAAGAAGGCTCTACAGTCCAATACGTGTGGAAAACCCTTGGTCAGACAAGTTTACTGCAGGTCTTTTCAGAGCTTTAATATGCCAGAATACATTATGAGCCTCAGAGAGGGGTACAGTATACAGCATTCTTCAAATTCATTGGGGCACAGAGTTCTTTTTTCTGACAGAGCGTCTTAATGGAACTAGCATTCCTCAGAACACAGTTTGGCAAATTGTGAATTATACAAAAGAGAAGAAGAAGTAGGACTGTTGGAGAAGGTTAAATCTAAGTCAATGCTTCCGGGGAAAGAGAAAGACCTAGTAACTTGTAACAGAAGTAATGAGAACTTAGGATGTCTTTTTTAAAAATTAGTTAAGAAAAAGGGAGCTGGGCACAGTGGCTCGTGCCCATAATCCCAACATTTTGGGAGGCTACGGCAGGAGGATTGCTTGAGCTCAGGTGTTCGAGATCACAGTGAGCTATGACTGGGCCATTGCACTCCAGCCTAAGTGACAGACTGATATTCTGTCTCAGAGAGAGAGAGAGGGAGAGAGAGAGAGAGGGGAGGAGAGGAGGAGAGGAGGAGAGGAGAGGAGATGCTAGTAATAGAAAGTAGGGGTGCAAGGAATCTTGTGTGCATATCTATTTCCTAAGTTCTCCCTGTCAGCATCACTAGAGTTGACTATATCAGGCAAAACAAGGCCTGGTGAAAGACTCTTAAATCAGACAGAGGACACAAGCCATACTCAAAAGAACTAAATGAGAAATTTCAATAGTCTCTAGGGAACACAAGACAAATTCTTCTGTAACAAGAGAATCATGCCTACAAGCATGGACCTCAGCACAGCCCAAAGCCTAAGACAGCTATGGGCAGAGCTTCCAGGAAATCTGGCAGGAGGCCTAATAAAAATTGAGCAGTGGAGCATAAGACAAATTTAATTTAACTTGGCTATTAATGCCAGAGACTGGGCCCTGTAGAAAGGAGAAATAAGAAAGCAAACATAGAATCAGATAGAACTTTTGTTTAAAAGTAGTTCAACTCCCCACTCAACACACACTTCTTTGGCTATGTGCCATTTTCTCTGCTTGGAAGACTTCTCCCTGTCCCCACTACTCTTCATTTCTCTAACTCTTATTTGTCCTGAAAAATTCAGTTCAAGTATCAACTCTCTTCTCTAAAGTTCCCGCCTGTCATGCTTGCTTCTGTAGCCCTCTTTAAGAAACAAACGATTACTGCATACCTACCACCTGTCAGGCACTGGATGCACTCCTCCATCATGATACCTATTTGTACTATAGAAAGATTATTTTCATTGACCTATTTATATTTTTTACTTTGTACCCCATTGACCCATTCCAGGGCTCAGCCAGTGCCTCTGGGCATCTTTGGTGAATGAAAAGAAGCAGCTCCTATGAAGTGTCAGGTGCTAGAGATAAAAATTACTCAAAAGTTGCCTCTGCCCTCAAAGAGCTCATGAACTACAGAGAAAAGATGAAATCAACAATTACATCTCACAACAGGATGAAGTATGCAGTAAATAAAGGTATGGGCAAAGGAAGCTTCTAAGCTCTCTGGTAAGAGAATTAATGAGTATATGCTTCTCATTACTTCTGTTACAAGTAATGAGTGTGCTCAGGCTTTGTGTAGAAAAACATGTACAGAAACATATGTTCAGAGCCCTGAACCTGCCTTGCAACAAGCTTGTCAAACATGCACGTTGGCCTTGCAAATAGCCTGTGTAGCCCTCACTATTAGCTCAGAGAGGATGAATATATTCACATTTCATTTCTCTCTTTACATTTAAGGAGGCAGGTATTCTTCCATTCATGTGGTTGTCTTGCCAACCTAAGTTCAGACCAGTGAAAGAGAGTGAAACCAGAAGAAAATACGTGACATCCACCACAGTCTTTAATCTGCAATTGTGTGTGGGTGTTGCAATCATTCTATTATTGGTTTTCAAGCAGCTCGTTCGGTTGGAAATCAAGTTTATGAACAGACTTGCTGTAACCATAAAGGATTTTCCCCCTGTGATTAATCATTAAAATGATAGGTGTTAAATACATACAAAGGAAAGACAGTTTTCTGGCAAAGCCATTCTGTCTCAACCAGATTTTGAAAGGGGAAACCAAGTGACTGAGAGTGGGTGGGAAGAGTCAGAATTCCCTAGATGGTCGTGTTCTGACTTCTGTTCTCAATCCTGGATGAAGCCCATGGACAAGTTCCTCCTGAAAGGGCAGAGACAAGACAGAAAAAGTACCTCCGCAGTTCATTCATAACCTTGAATGCTTTCCCCATGTGGGCAGGGTTGACAGTGATCGTCCTCTGGTTCTTCTCATCATCCCCAGCCTGTATCAGAGTCTGGGGGCTCAGCTTGATGCTGTGAACAGGAAGGAAGAGGGAGGGAAAGAGAACCACACATTGGTAAACCCATTCATTCAACTGCCAAAAGCCCATGCATTTACCCACCCACCAGAGGCATCTGTCAGCCTGTTCTCACACAGACCCAGTAGGAAAGACAATGTACTGGGAATTTCTTCAGATCTTCCAATGCAGGTCATAGCTCAGCTTCTTCCACCAAGTACTGTGTGATCTTGTGTGACGTCCTTATTCTCCATCTCTCCATCCTGAAAACTGAAGGGGACTAAGTACTCTATCACTCACTTCACAGGGTTGTTTGTTCATTCAACAAGCATTTACTGGAGGCTACTATGTGCCAGGCACTGCATTTAGATTTAAGGGAAACAAAACAATAAGAAAAGCCACTGTCACTGCCCTCATGAAGCTTAGAGTTCAGTAGGGGAGAATGCCAAGTAAACATTTAAATAGGATTTACAGAAGCACAGGGGATGGCCAACTCGTTCTAGCTATGGAAAGCTTCCTAGAATCTGAGATCTGAGGAAAGAGCAGAAATAAGCCAGGTAAAGAGAAAGAAGAATAGTATTCCAGGTAGAGGAAACAATATGTACAAGGACCTGGAGGAGAAAAAGAGCAAAATGTGTTCAAAGCACTGGTAGTTCAGTAAAACTAAAGGAGAGCACAAGAAAGAATATCAGGAGAAAAAACTAGAAGACTGAGCAGTCTTGTGTCATATAAGCGAAGCTAAGAAGTTTGGATTTCTTTCTGAAATAATGACAAGCCATCAAAGGGTTTTAAACAGAGAAGTAGGGCAGAAAGCAGGTAAACAAATCTGTGCTTTAGAAAAATCACATTGGCTACATTCCAGGAAGCAGTGGAACAACAGCAAAACCTTGTGGGAAACTGTAATCCCATAGAAAGACAAAGGATTACAAGTATTATGAAAGAAAGGCTATCTGTGTGTAGCCTGAGTAAGTAGTAACTAGCAAGAGTCAACCATTATCTCAATGCCTTCTGTACTAAAATCAAGAGTCCAGGGTAAGGTGGCTCTTGCCTGTAGTCCCAGCTACTCAGGAGGCTGAAGTAGGAGGACTGCTTGAGCCCAGGAGTTTCATGACATTGAACCCCAGCCTGGGCAACAGAGCAAGGCTCTGTCTCTTGAAAAAAATGAAAGAGAGAGACAAAATACTCAAATCCCTGTGGGGTTCCAGCTAATTACCCAACTACTCCTGAGCATCATCTTTCAACTTTATGGAAAGTGGAAAGAAGGAATCAAAAGAATGAGCAAGGAAAGGTCTTTCTCCCCAAATTGGTGAAACTATTCGGCTCCCAGGTCAAGTGTGAGATCTTGGCGTTATCTGTTTGAACCAGGCTAAGCTCTACTTTGCTACTAGGAAAACAGAACCTTCTCCACTTGTGTAGATTTGGGGACCCATAGTTCACTCCAACTTTAGGACAATGAGGGTACTCTCCTTTGATTTTCCCTAGTGAGCCTCTATCCATGCCACCACTTAACTTTGCAAACTGGCTAGAGAAAGAGGCTTCTATGATTGAGAGTATATTTCAGAGGCCTGAGAATCACTATAGATCTCACACTGGGATTCATAACTATTGGAATATTCCAATACAACCAGCGTGGCAGACCCACAGCTTGTCTGACCATAACAGACTCCCTTTTTGGCTCCCTTCCCCACCGTTGGTTCATCATACAAATGTAAGCCATGAATATCTGAACTTTGGGATTGTTTGGATTCTGCACACAAGGAAGTTAGCCGAACAGAGGAAGATATGCACAAAGGAGGATGCTTAGAATTGCGTGTTTAAGCAGGTACAGAAAACCTTAAGCCAGAAAATGTGATCAGAGAGGGGAAGCAACCAGCAAAGATGAAAATTTTCCTCAAAAGATGAGAAATTCCATAAGCATAATTTATTTTATAGTGTCTTTCTTTACTACAAACCTAGAAAAATATTAACTTCTATTTTCTACTAAAGGTTTAACATTTTTGCTTTGGCATTTAAGCCCCTATTTTATCTGAAACTGATTTTTTTTTCTTTTCTTGAGATAATTTCTCTCTGTCATCCAGCCTGGAGTGCAGATCTCGGCTCAACCTCTGCCTCCTGGATTCAAGAGATTCTCGTGCCTTAGCCTCTCAAGTAGCTGGGATTACAGGTGCACACCATCACACCCAGCTAATTTTTGTACTTTTAGTAGAGATGGAGAGTTTCATCATGTTGGTCAGGCTGTTCTCCAACTCCTGGCCTCAAGTGATCTGCTCACTTCAGCCTCCCAAAGTGCTGCTATTACAGGCATGAGCCACTAGGCTGGGCCCTGATACTGATATTTATGTCAGGATGTGAAACAGGGATCTAAATTTCTCCATAAGTTCCATGTACTTAATAGTTTTTATTTTTCCCACGCATTTGTCATGCCACCTTAGGTCACATATTAAAGTTTCAGATACACAGAGATTTATTTCTTGACTTACTAACCTATTCCACTGGTCAGTTTGTCTGTCTCTGTACCGATACCATATGATTTCTGTAGCTTTATAATAAGGTCTAATATCTGATAAGGAAAGTCCCCAATCCTATTGTTATTTTTGAGAAGCGTCTTGACTAGCTTGTCAAATTCCATAAAAACTCAAATGAAATTTTGATAAAAACTGCATTGAACTTATAGATCAATTAGGAAAAACCATCATGTTTCTGATATTATACCCTCCTATCTATGAATATAGGATATCTCTCCATGTATTTAAGTCCTCTTTAATGTCACTCAAACTTTTAGATTTTTCTGTATGAAGACCTTACACATGTTTGATTAGATTTATTCCTAAGTATTTTATGTTTTTTATTGCTCTTTTGTAATAGAAATGATGTATCTTTAAATTATATTTTCTGACTGTTATTGTTTAAAAAATGCCATTGATTTTTGCAAATTGATCATATATCCAGCCATTACCAATGTTCCTATTATTCCTAACTATTTGTACATAGATTAAATTAGGTATCCTATGTAGACAGTCATATTATCTGCATATAATGCCAGAGATTTTTCTCCTATCAAATTCTTAGGCCTCTCATTTCTTTTTTGAAAAAAGTTTGCACTGGCTAGGATGGCCACACAATGTCAAACAGAAAGGATGCTAATGAATAGTATTGTCATATTCCTGCTTTTAAATATGTTTCTAATGTTCACCCGTTATGTATGTTTGTTATACGATTTTTACAAATGCTTTCTGTCAGGTTAAGAAAATTCCCTTCTATTTTTATAAAGAGTTTTTAAGTCATAAAGTTATGCTAAATTTTATAAAATGTCTTTGTGTATCTAATGAGATGTTCATATGGGTTTTTTCCTTTATTCTTGTAATATGATGAATGACACACATATTTTCTAATACTAAACCATACTTGCATTCCTAGGATAAATCTATAACCTGTAAAATACTCTACAAGTATTCATTATAAATGTTGTCTTCAAACTGTGGAGAGACTTAAAAGCCAGGATGAGAAAGCATAATTTGATATAGATCAGGAAACCACTGAAGGTTCTTGACAGAGAACTAATAAGATTAAAGCACAAAATAACCTAGTGAACAAATATCATTAGCTTCACTTCAAAGCTATGGAACAGGTATAAACCAAAAGGAACCATTTTAGAAGTGCTGACACAATCTCCAGTGTAGCTAGTAAACAGGAAAGCTCACTCTTCTGGTATATTGCTCTTTGCACTTTCCAGAATGGTCCAATAATGACATATCCGTATTAATACAATATTGTGTTTACCAAAAGGTCTCAAACATAGATTGCCTATTATGAGAGGATTAATGTTCAACAAAATATAATTCACACTAGAGCCTCCCTGAAAGAGCAAGTAACTTGCTGATAACCACAGGACTGGCTAGGGAAAGACAACGGTATCCCCCTATCCATACAGAGCCCTTTCCACTCTTGATGCAGAGGCAAGGCTTGACATCTGAAGGAACCCAAGGTTCCTTCCTTCCCCTGCTTCTCCATGAAAAGATACATGAAGTTTGGAGAAGATTCTGAGTCCCTGGTCTCTGGAAGGTACAAGCTTCTTGGCAACTCTTTAACCTTGAGAACAAGAAATTAAGAAAAGAACATCTGAGGGCTCAGAGAAGTTAAAAAAAAATCTTTACAAGATTATGCAAGATTATGCAATAATAAGTAGTAGAGATGGGATCTGAGTTTAGGTGACCTGTACTTGAAGCTCACAACCTATACCCTCCAGCAATATAGTAATAAATGCACACACACACACACACACACATATATATATATGTCTCAACCTAGGGTCAAATGCCCAGGCACAGAGTTGCTATCTTACCATTTCATCACCTAAACCTTCTTCCCTCCATTCATACCATATCTTAACTACTTAGACCCCAACAGATTGCCCCATCCCCACCCTATCAAGTCCCAATCCCAAGCATTCTCAGTTCTTATTCCCAAATAATGCTAGTGGATCCCCTCTCCTCATCTGTGAAACACATACCACACTAAGATATATTCCCACTATCTTGTTCAAGTCTAATACCATACTTTTCGCCCTACCCAGACCCAACCAAAATCTCACACACACACACAGAAACACTTTTTCCGGCAGACAGCCACAAGATGTTTTCTGTTGAAAAGCATTTCACAGTAAATGCCCTTACTCTTAAGCACAAAATAGTTGATTTCTCCAAGAGCAAAAACTGGCTCCAGCCTCTACTAAAAACCATAGTCAATGTTAATTTATATGTGCCCCTCCCACCAGACCTGCAGCTCAAACTGCTAAACAAAGGAACCTTTACATGTTTCCCAATGTCCAGGGTTCCAACAACATTCAAGTTGAGCAGCCATATTTAAGATTCAAATGGGTCAACAATCTAGATACAGTGAGAAAGTATGGGCCAGGCAGAATCTTCCCTCTTTGCTATAGAAATATATAGATATGATCATCTAAACCATTTTCTAAATAAGCTGCAGCAGAATGAGAACACATGAATCTAGTCAACTTTGTCAAAGCACCAGATATCTGGCTCAATACTTTTAATTAATTTCCACAACGGCCTGTTACTAGCAAACATGCTTGTATGAACCACCGGTGGTGCCATGATGAACCCACCGCAGTGGATGATTCCTTCAACAGCCCACAGGAAGGGTGTTGCAAATTAGCTCTGACTTACCTCACACTCACAGATACCCACTGACCCCATTCAGGAAGACATATAATGAGACGGTCAAGCTTCATAGCCATAAGTATAGATACAGCTAGCCCTTCTTTCCTGTGCTTTCTGCTTCTCTTTTCCCCTGACTTAGACTATTACAGTGGCCTCCTACCTGCTGTTCCCCACTCTAGATGCTCTCCCTCCAAGTACTTCCTGTAAGCCATTGCCAAACTGATCCTTCTGAAAGGTCATCTGACCATGACTTTCAGATCCTTACTACACACAAGTCTCTTCAGGGGCTGTGAGGTTTATGAGCTGAAGCTTCAGTCACAGCCCTCGGCCTCCATTTGTTCTATATGTTAGGTGTCCACATAAAATTTCCTTTCAAAGAACTCTATAGCTACGCTGAAAAATCATCAGTCCACAGGATAAAGTCATGATTCTGGCCTAGTATCCAATGACCTCCTTGACCTGGATTGAACCTAAATGCCAGCCTTACCTCTCTCACTTACTCAGATATTTACTGAGTACCTATTACGTGCCAACCATTCACTGCAGACACCTAGATTTCCCTTCTCTTTCCCTGTATCATAATCTAAATATCTGTTCTTCAAGGATTAGTTAAGCTTTGCCTTGTCTATGAAGCCCTTGGGATACTTCAGTTCTAAGTGATCTCTTCCTTCTCTGAATTCCTGTAGTATTTCTGGCTTGTAACTCAACTGGCACATAGAATTCTGCCTTGTGCCTGATTGCTTTCTCATAGTACAAATCCAACCACCTACCCACCTCATGCTAGATTCAACATACCTGGAAGGCAAGGAACATGTTTCTGAGGACTCTTTATACGGCTTAGCCTGCCCAGCATGGGGCCATGCCCACAGTATGTCCTCACTACATATTTGTTATCTGAACTCTACCTGAAAACCCTTTACTTGTCTTTACAAGTGTTTAGATGGTAGAGCAGTAGGGGATAGTCTGACCAACACTTTTTTTTTAATGCAAGTACAGTTGGCCTTCAGAGTTAAAATATAAATATACATAAAATAGTAATTACAAAAGTTACAAATAAAAATATAGAAGCTCTAAAAATTAGGCCCCCTTTTAGCACACCACCTTCCAAAGCCTTCTTTCCTGCCCTCCTCTATCCTCTAAATTCCAGATCCACATATCCAATGTCTTATTTGACTCCCCTACTTAGATTTTACACAGGTAACTCATACTTATCCAAAATTTATGTTCCCCACCCTCCCTCAAGCCTGCTACTTTTTCTGTATTCTCTATCTCAGAGGCAAAACTAACGACCCAATCACCTATCCAAGCTAAAAACTGGGATGTCATCCTTGATATCTTCCTCCCTCTCTCTCACTCATCACATACAGCCATAAATCATATCAATCCTATCTGTTAATATCTCTGCACCCCATTTCCTTCTCACTTTCACTACCACTACAACCCCACTCCAGGCCATCATGGTCTCTTGCCAGGATTATTATAATAGCCTCCTCCCAGACTCCAGAGGGACCTTTCCAGAATGTCAGTGTGTTCAAGGCATGTTCTACATGAAGCCTCACTGATTCCTCACTGCATTCAGAATAAATCTCAGAGACCTAGCCTGGCCCTTAATCCCATCGTTGCCCTGAAGACTTCTCATTATTGTAGTACTAAAATTTTACTTGCAATAGCCAAAATACACTAGGCTGTCTGCCTTGTGAAGTTTTGTCTGAAGAAAACTATTCTATTCTATTCCCCACTCATTCTCCCCTGTGTCTCGCTAGTTCCTACCAGGCTTCAAGCCGCTTGCTGGAAGCCTTCCATCTCATACTCACTACTCACTATAGTAGTGAAAATCTAGTGGGAAACTAGGTTAGTTTCCCCTCTTCTGTATTCCCACAGTACTCTGTGCTTCCTTCTGTATTATATTCTAATTACCTCTTACTTATCTGTCTCCTCGAGACACTGTGTGTGCTGGTAAATGTTTAACAGTTAGTTGGCAGGAACAGAGTCCTGATTTGTAACATTTGCCAATTTCCAGAGTGTAAGTACTCCCACCATAGCAGATTTTAAGCTACCAACATGATGCCACCGAACATGAGATTTGGGAAGAGATGTACAACAGCACACCATTATGTCACTGTATAGTATTTCTACAGCAAGATACAGTAGATATAACCTCAAAGCCCTAGAAGATTATAGTGAAAATAATTAGAAAGTGATGAGTTTGGGGTATTTATTACATTCATTTTTAATATAATTTATGTTACATAATTTAATTATTAATAATGGCCATATTTAATAATTGACTCACAAAATTCCTGAAAACTTAACAAACAGCTTTTGCAAGTGGGTGACTGCTGACTCCAGCACACCACTGCCCCCTCTAGATTGTGAGCTCCATGAGAACCAAGACGGTATCTTAGTTGCCTCTGAATTCTTAGCTTTTGTCACATGATAGGTACTCAATAAATGATTATTGAGTAAATTAATGGATAGATAAATAAATTAGGTACAACTATTGACCACTGTAGCTTTCCTCACTCCCCCTCAATAATGATGGCTTTGTCCCCCTCAACTTCCTCTCCTTATCCCCTCCACCCCGCATTTGGAGAGGAGTACTTTCTTAGGCAGCCCGGTTCCCTGCATTGATGACACAGAATCAGGAGGATGGGGGTAAGAGAAAGCCAGCAACAACTGGAGAAGAGGGAAGAAAGGGAGATGGGTTGCTGCTTACCGTGTCCGTTCTTAGATTCTTTCTATTGCTGAGGAGGCAGTGAACGGAATGGAAAGAATACTAAAAAACATTCCAGAAAGGCAGAAAATAGAGTCTCCAAGCTGGCTGATTGTACAGAAATGTTTGGGGGACTCTAACAGATGGGGTGCTCCAAGTGATGAGAACTCATGGACACAAAGAAGAGAACAACAGACACTAGGGCCTACTTGCAGATGGAGGATGGGTGGAGGGAGATGAACAGAACGAAGTACTATTGGGTACCTGGGTGATGACAGGTACTAATCTGTACCACAAACCTCTGTGACACAAGTTTACCTCTGTAACAAACCTGCATGTGTACCCCTGAACCTAAAAGTTTTTTTAAAAAAGAAAAAACAAATGAGGAGCTCCAGAACATCCTGGGTGTGTGAGAATGCAGAGGGAAGGAAAGGGGAGTCTGAGAAATGCTGCTAAAGGTTATGATCTGTTTCACCTCTAAAGGTCTCCAAGAGATGCAAATAAAATTCAGAAGTCATGGGCCGACACTGGCCACATACAAGGGGCGGAAGCATATTATGTTCAAGCTAGAGATGAGATGGAATAAAAAGGCAAAGCCACCCAACGAAGGCAAAACAACTCTGAGCCAGAGAAAAGCTGTGCTGAATGCATTAAAAACTCTCAACAAAGAAAGTGTCATTTAGAAAGGAATAACCAAAAACTACAAATCAGACCGAGAAGAAAGCCCCTGGTTGAACCCATTGCATTCTGTCTAGGAAAGTGATTTAATCATCACAGGTCGTCAGCTGGTTCAGCCTCAGGTCAGATCCCCATGGTGGAGCTTGAAGCCTATAAATACTCCATTGCCATCACTCAGTTCCTAGTTTACTCTTCAGCCTTTTGACCAGTTTGGCCTCCCATGGTTGTCCTTCAGAAAGACAGAAAGTGGTTGCAGGCCCTCAGGAATATCTTGCCAATAATATTTTACTGCAAATCAATAAACTGATGACATGTTGACCATTGTACTTTAGGTTCTCATGAGGTCATCAGTATGACTCTGCTTCTCCAACTCTGGGCAGCAATGGGACCCTAACTAGATAGCATTTCTGAATTCCTGGCACTCTGGTCAAACTGCAGATCTATTAAATATCCCAATCCTAAAGTTCAAAACTGAAATGACCAAATTTAGATTTCTACTTCTGGATTAATTAAGAACCTGACCTTGATGGTGCAGTCCTGCCATCACGAAGTACCATTTACACACAGGCTACCAGAGAGCCCCATACTTTTCATCCTCTTTTAGCAGTTCCGCCTCAGTTCGGAGCATTAAGCTGAATCCCTGTAATAGCCCACATGGACACATGGAACGTATGTATTAGGAAGGTACAGATCAAGTTAACATTTACCAAAATTTGTGGATATGTTAAAAGTACCTTGCCTCCATTATCTCATTTTATCTTCAGAACAATCCTAGGAGGTAGGTAGTATTCTCTCTTAAAGCACAGAGATAAAACTTGTCCAAAAGTCCCACATAACTAGTAAGTGCAGAACTGGCACTGAAACCCAGGTCTACCTGACTCCAAGGTCCACTGACTCAGGATAACGTCCATACCCCATCAGGCCAAAGGGGGCACAACCCCTCATGTCCCACTCTCTGACATTCTTCCTTATGTGGCCAAACCAAGCCAGATGAAAAAAGACTAAATCTCCTAGGACCTGTGATATAGCACAACTTCACTTCTGATTATGGGAAATTGCAGTGTGTATTGGAGTCAGTGTTATTAATTGTACTGAACTTGGAGTTTCCATACTGGAGGCTTCATGCAAGCCAATCATGATTCAACAAAGCTGATCAGCAGCTGCTGTCATTCCTGAAACATGTTCCTTCATAAACAAGCTAGAGAACAGGTACGTTACTAATCACATTCCTAAAAGCCCAAGTCACCGACTGCTTTCTTCAGAACTCAAGGGGAAAACTCTTAGGTGGGCTGTGTAAAAATGTAAAACATTTTACACAGACAGATAGAATTAGACAAGAAGAGAGAAAGACTAAAAGAAAACATGTTCCTCATTATGTGGCATTTTGGAAGCCAAGCTTATGTTTGATTTGAACAGGAGAGCTGAGCCTTTGCATGCGTGTGGTTTTGATAGTGGCTACAATATACTATCATACGTGAAAAAGAAAAGTCCGGGAAAGTTGTGCTAAGACTCTAAAAATCCCCATAAATTATAAAAAGTTAGATTTCTGACCTGAGAGGCATTGAACTTATTTAACAACAACAAAAAAAATCTACCAAAACATGTTCAAGCTATTTTTTACATGGTTTATTAATGCTCTATTCCATTTAACCTAGTTTGAGCATTCATCCAGAAACTGAAAATAAAAAAATTAGGTCAGATCTATGATGGCAAATTTCATCAAATAAAGCACTTGCTTTAGGAAAACCTACACAAAAATTTTCCTGTCCAGATCTGTCTTACCAATTCAAAACATAGCAAGCAAAATCCTAAAAATCCAAATCTGGTTATAGGGAAATCAGTAGGTTTCTTTCCCTGACTTTGTTTTTGCAGTTGAAAACCTTACTTTGCCAAAAAAGTATTTCCAAAATGGAAAAATTTGGTTTCAATTATCATGGTTGAAATGCATGCACATCTGCTTTAGGTAGCAGTGATGCCAAAACTTTTTACAGAATTTTCTATCCCTGACTTCTAATGCTGGAAGAAGCCCTAGTGACTAGCCACTGGGAACAGATAAAAGGCTCGGTTGCTCAACACTTGCTCTTTCCAGGGTCTTGCCAGCATTTAACGTGACATTGCAAAACTCAACATTTAAAGAGCACTGGCTTTCTAAGTCTTGTCTCCTCAGAAAATATTCTGTATCTGTTGTTCCTGGATCAAGGGTAAATAGATGAGCTCCTTTGGCTCAGAAGCTCCCTGAGGTCCAGAAACAGTCTCTTCTTCGTAAATATCAGTCAGTAAAAATCATCCTCTGAGACACCTCACACAAAATCATGACATAGTGCCCGGTACATGGTGCCCCTCTCAAGCGGGGCATTCCTGTGCTTCTGATGAAGAAAATAACCACAATTTTAAGAAAACTAGACAATCAACTTCTCCTTTTTATGATGCTTCTTCCAAAGTTGTGGTGCTCTGTAACTTTCAGATCTGCCAGTCTGGGCCTAAATTTGTTTTCATTGTGGTAAAATAGAGGTAACATAAAATGTACAATTTTAACCATTTTTAAGTGCACAGTTCAGTGGCATTAAGTGCAGTCATACTGTTGTATAACCATCACCACCATCCATGTCCAGAATTCTTTCATCTTCCCAAACTGAAACTCTCTACCCATTAAATAATAACTTCCCCTTTCCTCCCTCCCTCTAGCTCTTGGCAACCATTTTACTTTCTGTCTCTATGAATCTTACTAACCATTTATATTGAAATTTTATTTTAACCTATCCACAAGGCTGATTTCCAGAACTGAAATAAAATCCCAACTGCAAGGGCAACTGCCATTTTCGATATCTATCTTCTCTACATACACACTCATACAGACATAATTTATCATTGTAGTAGCTAAGAGCCAGAGAGCCTTTCCCTTGGAAAAACAGAAGACAAAATCATCTTCCTCTGACTGGTCAAACCACAGTGATCCTCCCACAGAGGGAACTGGGGAAGTTCCCTAATCATAAGGTCCAGGAGAGACCTGGAAATCTTGAAAGACACAGCAAAGGCTAGCGCAAATTCACAAGTTCTTCTTAAAATTTTGGCCTGAACAAACATGTATTCAGCCCATGGTTCCAAACCACTGAGGCAACTAGATGCCACAGGTTGTCTATAAAAAGGAAGATTAAGGCAGATCTTGGTGAAACCTAAAAGAAGAAACGCCAAGCCCTATGAGGTAACTTACTATAAGGAGATAGTTTTAGGTAAGAAGCAAGATGATGGCCTGAGAAGCTACCTCATTTCCTCATGGAAATGGTTCGACATAATCTGTTTTGGATGACAAACAGCAAGAGGCCCTAAAATATGCCTTGGTTAGTAACCCAGCAGTGAGGCACAGGGTACAACATAGCAATTGGTGGATACCAGTGATAATAGTAACTACCATCTACTGAGCACTCACTCTGTGCCAAAAAAACTTTACTAGGTACCTAACACATATGGTATCATTTAATCTTCACAATTCTAAAAGTATAAGTACTGTTATTATTCCCTTTACACAGAAGAGAAAAATTAATTCTGAAAACAAATGTGACACACTCAAGGTCACATTGTTTGTAAAGTAGATTCACCACAAGGTCTATGTTACTCCAAAGCCCATGCTTTTAATTAATAGCTTTTAAAGGTAGGAAGTATTTTCATGCCCTCATGGCAAAGAAAAAAAAAATGGTTCATTAGGAATCTCTTGGTTGAAAATTTGTAATGCTTAAAAACAGCCAGCCTCAATTAAGATTCAGCAGGTTAAATGTGGAATAAGCACCAGATTCAGGATCTCTCCAGTCTCTGGAGGTTGGCATGTGATCCTAGGCAAGTCACTCAGCTTCTCTAGACCTCAATTTCCCAGGGAACTTGTAAAACAAGGCTACTTCCCTCTGTTCTCCCCCTACCTCAAAGCATTCCACGGAGTCAATTACCTGTGCTAAGATAATAAGGCTGATATCCAGAGATGAACTTATTGGCCAAAGGTTTCAATCTCTTCTCTCACCAACTTTCTTTTTAGTTATCAGAGCCTCACACAAAAGTTATTAGCTAGCTAATAACTATTGAGCACCTGCTATGTGTGCACCCATACAGTAGTCAATGCGGGTACTTAGAAGTACAAGGCATCATCCTTGCCCTTGAGGACCTGTCTCCAAGTCTGGGGACTGGTAAGGTACATGAAATAAAAGCACCAAAAGATCTGGTAGGCCTATCATTCAGTATCCAACATGAGATACAAACTAGAGGTATTAGAATTCAGAAGAACATCAGCCAGGACTAGAAAAGCTGACTTTCCAAGATAAAGTAGAATTTTAGAATAACCTTGATAGATAGATAACTTTTGCAAAAGAAGGGAAAGACATCCAGCAAAAGGAACTCTGGGAGCTAAGGATATAAAGCTAGACGGAAAAATGTATAGGACAGGTGATCACGAAAGAGACCAGTAGAATTCTTAGTGGGTATGGGAGTGAGCATGGGAATGGCAAAAGGAGTCAGAGTTCAGAAGACTTGAATGCCTGGCATGGTAATCCGGACTTGGAGCAGAAACAAAAGATATGACCTGGGTGACATGGTAAACACTGGAAGCTGCTCGGTCTGGATTTCTTGTCTACTGTCTGCCTTCAGCAGAGGAAAGGTACAAGAACATGTGCAACCTGCTGTTCTAAAGTCACAGACATCAGCCATCCCAGCTGAGAGGCACCAGGACAGGGGCAGGGACTCATTACATTTCTGAACTGGGAACACAGTGCCCAAAACTGTTTGATCCACTGCTAGTAGTCTCACACTGACATCTCAACCCCAGTTACACCACGGGTCAAACAAATAGGCATGACCAGAATCTCTAAACCTCCATCACATCAACCTCGTTCTCTGCCACCTACCAGACCAATGGGACACTGTTTGGGGCACCAAAGACATTGCTCACCTCTGCCCCCAACCTGGAGAAACAGCCCTTCATGTTCTGCGGCCCAGCAGGCCACATAGAGTTCAACACTAAGCTCCAGTTGCAAAGAGCACCCAGAAAGAGGATGCACCAGCAGCACAGTTCCCAGGGCCTCTTCAGACAGGAGGATGAGATGACACCCAACCATCAGACCAGTTCTAATAGGGTCTAGAGATGTTTAATGACATCACTGTGCCACGTGAGATTCAGGAGTCACAACAACCCATGAAAAGGAAAGTGTTCATTGAGAAACTCTCTAGTGTTGACTTAGTTTAGCCTGTTTTTGTTAACCAGATGGTTACTGTCTGCATCAAACTGGCAACCTGGACCAGTAGCCTTACCCTCAGTGGCGCACTGCCATGGCCAGACCCCTCCCTGCAGTCTTCTCTCCTCAGAGAAAATGGCAAGCCCTGTACTCTACCAGCTGCACACTGAAGAATGAAGAGGTTGGCACTCAGGAGATATTTTACTTCATAGACGGGAATGTCGCCTCTGCACTGCACTGAACACCTTCACAATGAAAGATTCTGATCTTCAGATAACAATTTAAAATTTTAGACGCATGTGCCTGCCGGGAAATAAACCCTCGCTAGTTAGATCCTGCTCAACAAAGAACTTAAAATCTCTTCTGCTGGTACCTATTTCAAAAGAAATGCCTGATGGAAGAAGCACAGACCTTCAAGAATCACTCATAAACTTTTCAAAAGAAATATGAAACTCAGTTCAGAGAAAGTGTCATCTGACTGGGTTTCGCTCCTTCATCCTCGAATGTGTGTTGATTCAAGGCATACACAGCATGCACACATGCACACACACACACAGCCATCAGCATGGCATGCCTGCTGAAGATTCGAGCACTCCTGCGTGAAAATGCAAGTACACTATGTCAGGCTAGCCCCACTATGACATCAAAAACCCCCCACCAAAGACAAAACACCCCAGGGAAGTAGCCAGGAAAGGGAAACGCCTCCTTGAAACAGCCTGAGAAAGGCAATCCCGATTCAGTCTGTGGTGAAACTACTCCCGAACACTAGCCAGGAAGTCCCTTCTTTCAGGGTGCTCTGCTGCCTAGCAAACCCAGACCTGCCTTTGCGGAAGCCAGATCTCTGGAGACTCAAGCCCTGGAAGGGGTGGTTTGGAAAGGGGCTTTCCTGCTCTTGCTTTGCCGCCCTTTGAGATCCATCAGTGGCTAGGTCTTCCAACCCTGCCTAACCAATGCAAACACAAAAGCTGGTGGCCGCACCGCAAGCACACATTTACTTATATACACACACAACACACACACTTATACATACATACCTTTCACCCTCCATTGTGTGAGGCCCAGCCAGGGTGGTAGCCGCTGAACTATGCATGCACCCGGAGATCCTAGCTCTGTTCTTGATTCTCCCAGCAGACCAGTGGGAGAGCTGATCAGCAACAGTGATTCAGCATGGCTGCAAGTGAAGCCTCCTCCCTTCTCAATCCTCCTTCCTCTGACTTACTCGCGGCAGCTTCTACCGCAAAAGCAGCAGCAGCAGAAAATGTCTTACCCAGAGCTCCCTGCAGCCCTTTCAGCTGCTAAAAGCAGCAACCCACTTGTTCCCCCTCCCCCGCAGGCTTGCTGCTCCTTGGTCTCCTAGGAACAGCGGCAGCTCCAGCAACCAAGGTGCAGTGCCACCTTTCCAGCTGCCTCTGCATCTGCCCAGGCATCCCCAGCCCAGGCGATTAGCCTGCCCCGGGGGCTCCTTCCTCCTCTGTCTAGGCTGCAAAGAATCAGGCAGTTCGTCACTAGCCCGAGAAATACCGGCCCCTACACCCTCCCCTGCCCCCATAGGCTATGAGTCTGTCAGCCTGGCCAGATTGCTGGAATGAGGAGGCCCCTCTGTGGCCTGCAGTGGAGTTTATCATCCACCTGGGGAAATTCACTTGTAGGTCAGTTTATGTTCCAAATCCTCCTCCCAAATTCTACAGTAGCTCTGAGTGTCTGATAGATGGAGAGGAGTTAAGGGAAAAGCACCGACAGAAATTTGAACACAGAGAGAAATTAAAAGTAAAAATTGGAAAATTAGAAATTCAAAAAAGGGAGGTAGTACAAATAGGTGAAATTGAACCAAACCCTATTTTACTGCAAGAGGCCAAAGACTATTGCAGTAAAGCTATCACAATGGACAC
Organism: Cacajao melanocephalus; assembly: GCA_963573385.1. NCBI lineage: Eukaryota > Metazoa > Chordata > Mammalia > Primates > Pitheciidae > Cacajao > Cacajao melanocephalus. Next base: position 80,499 of record CAUYLG010016563.1, read on the forward strand.
TACCAGTTTTATAGCACAATCCTAAAATATCTAACTAAAATCTGTCATATTGGAATTTGACTTAAGCTGTGGCTCCAACTAATAAGTCTCCCACTGAACCCCCATCTCCAGCCAAAGATCTTTCACATCTTGTAATCTCCAGCTGCTGAGCTTCAATTTAGACTAATTTAACTCTCCCTGCCTGGAATGCCTTCTCCAATCCCAGTCCTTTAGTCTTTCTGGGAGGCCAGTCAAATCCCACGTCTTCATAAAAGTTTCCTTAATCACACCAGTGACAGCCAATCACCACCAAAATAGCTACAAACTGTACTGTCCTGTATTGTCATCTCACACCTAATATACTGTCTTGGCTAATTCATTATTTATAAATCTTGTTTCCCAAACTAAAACATAATCTTGTGGAAGGCAGGAGGCCAGTCTTATCTCCTAGCCATAGAGACTTAGAGGTAACTGGGGCAATTAGCCACAAAAAGTGGTGCAGAAGCTACCCTAATGCCTCAGAAAAGTCAGCTATGAGCATCTCTCTTCTGGGACCCTTCATGTCACCCCGGGGCTTTTCCAGATCTGTACTAGCACTCACTGGCTGAGGGACTTTCCTGAGTGGTGTTCTTCACACTCTGGACCTCATGCCCAGTTACTTATTTACAATATAGGATCAGACCAGACAATCTCTAGAGTCCCTTTCAGCTCCAAAATTACAGGATTCTAAAAATGTTTTAAATGGTCCATTTTTCTTCTCAGAGTAATTTGTGTGATTATTTAAGAAAAAATACTTACTAGACTCTAATGTTTTATAGGGGACTTCAAGGAGGATAACATGGTGTAGGTAAAAGTATGAAGAGACTCTCAGTAAATCTAACATCCTTATAATTTTAAACAGTTAAATTTCTTTACTACTACAAAGCCCTGAAACCACAGAAGGAAGAGTGGAACATTGAGGTGATAGAAAGTAAAAGTCACGAAAACTTTATATAGCCTCCCGAACTCAAACTAGCTATAGAGTTATTCTCAAAGATAACCTCCCCTGGCACCTCAGTGTTCTCTTAGATGAGACCATTACCCACACTCACTCTTTCTCAAGTGAGAAAAGGCCTAGATAATTTCATTTACACCTCACACAGCACTTTATCTTCACTCCTTCCTTTCACAGTACCATTCATATCTTGTTCCCTCTACGTCCCTTCCTCCTCTAATCAGCCTTGTGGCCCTGCTCCAGATATTTCCTTTTGAGGCCAATCACAGGGACCACGAAAAGCTGAATATCACAAATAAGGAAACTGAATCTCGGAATCCGTGCCAGAGTTCAGACATCCACTAGGAAGACAACTGGGTGATTCATAAAAGGGACATAAGAAAGAGATGACTCCTCCTTTTCACATACCCACATTTACATATTCTCCATACAGGAAGGTGGGGAAATGCCACATCTAACAAACTAGACAGAAAAAAGATCAGAAAAGGATATATGTAAGGGTTGAGCATATTCAAGTTTCAAAATATAACTATTAAGAGCAAACATAAGCTAGGAGCGGTGGCTCATGCCTGTAATCCCAGCATTTTGTAAGGCCGAAGCAGGTGGATCAAGGGGTCAGGAGTTCAAAACCAGCCTGGCCAAGATGGTGAAACTCCATCTCTACTAAAAATACAAAAATTAGCCTGGTGTGGTGGTGGGCACATGTAATCCCAGCTACTTGGGAGGCTGAGGCAGAGAATTGCTTGAATCCAGAAGTCAGAGATTGCAGTGAGCTGAGATTGCACCACTGCACTCCAGCCTAGGCAGCAGAGCAAGCCTCCATCCCCCCACCCTCCCCCCCCCAAAAAAAACAGAGCAAATATAAAACTCTGGCAAAATTTCCCTGCAACCCGCTTTGGCCATGCTAACCAATATTACTATAATGTATGTGTCAAAACCATACTACTACCACCTTCATACTTTATTCACCATTCATGATTCATGGGAGGTAGGCAGAATAGAGAACACTCAGAAGAGGCCATTTAGAAAAGAAAGGTTATCTTAAGCAAAAAGAACAAAGCTGGAGGTATAACACTACCTGACTTCAAACTATACTACAAGGCTATAGTAACCAAAACAGTATAGTATTGGTACAAAAACAGACACATAGAACAAAAGAACAGAAAAGAGAACCCATAAATAAAGCTGTTCACCTACAACCAACTGATTTTTGACAAAGTCAACAAAAATCAGCGATGGGGAAAGGACTTTCTCTTCAATAAACGATGCTGAGATAACTGGCTATCCATATACAGAAGAATGAAACTGGACCCTATCACCATATATGAAAATTAACTCAGCCAGGTGCAGTGGCTCATGCCTGTAATCCCAACACCTTGGGAGGCCAAGGCGGGCAGATCACCTGAGGTCAGGAGTTTGAGACTAGCCTGGCCAATGTGGCAACCCCATCTTTACTAAAGGAAAAACCCCATCCTTACTAAAAATACAACAATTAGCCAGGTGTGGTGGCATGTATCTGTAGTCTCCACTACTCAGGAGGCTGAGGCAGGAGGATGACTTGAACCCAGGAGGCAGATGTTGCAGTGAGCCAAGATCGCACCACTGCACTCCAGCCTGGGTGACAGAGCAAGACTCTGTCTCAAAAAATAAAATTAAATTAAATTAACTCAAGATGGAGTAAACAATTAAATGTAAGACCTAAAACTATTAAAATCCTAGGTAAAAAAAATCTAGGAAATACCCTTCTGGACATTGGCCTTGGCAAAAAATTTACGACGAAGTCCTCAAAAGCAATTGCAGCAAAAGCAAACATTGGCAAGTAGGACCTAATTAAACTAAAGCGCTTCTGTATAGCAAAAAAAAAAAAAAAGTATCAACAGAGTGAACAGACAATGTACAGAATGGGAGAAAATATTCATTATCTGTGCATCTGACAAAGGTCTAAAATGCAGCATCTATAAGAAATTTAATTCAACAAGCAAAAAACATTTTTTTAATTTAATTCAACAAGCAAAAAAAATTTTAAAAACCCATTTTTAAAAGTGGGCAATGGACACAAACAGACATTTCTCAAAAGAAGACATACAAACAGCCAACAAACATGAAAAAATGCTCATCATCACTACTCACCAGAGAAATGCAAATCAAAACCACAATGAGATACCATCTCATACCAGTCAGAATGACTATTATTAAAAAGTCAAAAAATAACAGATGTTGTCAAGGCTATGGAGAAAAGTGAATGCTTACACACTGCTGGTGAATGTAAATTAATTCAGCTACTCACTATGGAAGGCAGTCTGGAGATTTCTCAAAAAACTAAAAATAGAACCACCATTCAATCCAGCAATCTCATTACTAGGTATATGCCCAAAAGAAAATAGACCATTCTACCAAAAAGGCACATGCACTTGTATATTCATCACAGCACTGTTCACCATAGCAAAGACAGGAAATCAAGTTAGGTGCCCATCAGTGGTGGACTGAATAAAGAATATGTGGTGTATATACACCATGGAATGCTACACAGCCACAAAAAAGAACAAAATAATGTCCTTTGTGGCAACATGAATGCAGCGAGAGGCCATTGTCCTATGTGAATTAATGCAGAAACAGAAAACCAAATGTTGTATATTCTCACTTATAAGTGGGAGCTAAACACTGGGTACATATGGACATGAAGATGGGAACAATAGACACTGGGGACTACTAGAGGATGGAGGGAGAGAAAAGGGGTGATATGATTTGGATGTTGGTAGCCACCAAATCTCATGTTGGAATATAACCATCAGTGTTGAAGTTGGAGGTAGGTCCTACTGGGAGGTGTTTGGGTCATAAGGGCAGATCTCTCCTAATAGTTTCACTCTGTTCCCATGATAATGAGTGAGCTCTTGCTCTGAGTTCACTCGAGGTCTCGTTGTTTAAAAGTGTGTGGCACCTTCCTCCTCATTCTCTTGCCTCTACTCTTATCATGTGATATACCAGCTCCCCCTTTGCCTTCCACCATGATTGTAAGCTTCCTGAGGCCTCCCAGAAGCAGATGCCAGCATAATGCTTCCTGTACAGCCTGCAGAACCATGAGCCAATTAAACCTCTTTTCTTTATAAATTACCCAGCCTCAGGTATTTCTTTATAGCAATACAAAAACTACCTAATTCAGGGAGCAAGGCTGAAAAGGTAGCTGAAAAGCTACCTACTGTGTACCATGCTCATTACCTAGGTGGCAGGATCATTCATACCCCAAACCTCAGCATCATGCAAGATACCCATGTAACAAACCTGTACATGTACCCTTTCATCTAAAATTAAAGTTGAAATTTAGAAAAAAAAAAAGAAGGAAAATGAAAGAAAGGAAAGAAGGCAGGAAGGCAGGAAGGCAAGAGGGCAGGAGGGCAGAAAGGCAGGAAGGCAGGAAGGCAGGAAGGTAGGAAGGAAGGAAGAAAGGAAGGTAGGTAGGTCATCTAGCAAAACCAGGGGTCAGAGCTGAGTCAAGAAACAGTCTCCAGACTCCTGGCACAAAGTTCCTATCCCCAATCTTTTCTAGTTTCAGAGGTACATTTCACATTATCTACCTTATTATCCAAATGTTCTCGGAGCCACAGCCTGAACCTGTTTGCTCTCGGCTAATTTTCCTGACTGGACTTCATATTAAGGACAGTTGCTGTTGGAGTCTTGCAGTAGAGGAGAGTCAAAAGAACCAAAGTGGTGTCTGGAGAAAAAGGTCTCACCCTCAGATTGCCCAGTAATAATAGTGTCTTAGTCCAGCAGGCCCCAGCCTTTTTGACACCAGGGACCAGTTTCAAGGAAGGCAACTTTTCCAAGGATGGGGGTAGAGGGTCAAGGGGGATGATGATTTCAGGATGAAACTGTTCCACCTCAGACCATCAGGAATTAGATAGATTCTCATAAGGAGCATACAACCTAGATCCCTTGCATGCACGGTTCACAACAGGGGTCATGCTCCTGTGAGAATCTAATGCCGCTGCTGAGCTGACAGGAGGCAGAGGTCAGGTGGTCATGCTCATTTGCCCACCACTCACCTCCTGCTATGCATCCCAGTTCCTAACAGGCCATGGATCAGTACCAGTTTGTAACCTGGGGATCCCTGTCTTAACCCAGTCCTTTGCATACATCAGCCTTCTTCTACAGCTTATCAAAAGTACCTAGTGGCCCCAGATCTTACCCCAAGGCAATTGATTCAGCCATCCACATCAACTTTGTTTAGAATCATTCAGCTCTTAAGTGGCTTCGGAAGAAACCATGTTGGGAGGAGAAACTTTTTTAAGCTGGATTTTATCTAGAAAGTTCTCTTTTCTGTACTCTATCTCTGTAGAGGGAGCCAGTACAGTTTATCTGAAGACAGCTAAGCCAATCATTCTTCCTTGTAAATGCCCTTTTTCTTCTTTTCTCACCTTCACCCTCCTTCTCTAGGACATCAGTTCCTCACCTCACATTTGCAGGAACGATAATACAGTATAATGGTCCCACACACAGCTGTGCATCAGAACCATCTGCCCAGCTGGTTAAAATGGTAGGTGTCAGAAGATCAACAGGGGTGAAGAAAGTTTTTAGGGTTATAGAAATGTTCTGTATCTTGACTGTGGTAATACCTACACAACTGTATACAAGTACTGCATTTCATTAAACTCTACACTTAAAACAGGTGAGTTTTATTTTATGCAAATTATTCCTCAATAAATCTGGAAAAATGAAAAAACACTGCAGGGTCCGGCTCTGCCTCACACCCATAGAATCAGAGCCTGAGGAACAGGAACTTTTTTATTTTTATTTTTCTTTGTTTTAGAGACAGAGGTCTCTGCTGCCCAGGCTGGTCTTGAACTCCTTGGGCTCAAGTAATTCTCCCACCTCAGCCTCCCAAATGCTGGGATTACAGGTGTGGGCTACTGTACCCATTGGGAACAGAAATTTCAATGAACTTCATAGGTTCATCTAGCTCTAATGCACAGCTAGATGCAAACATCACCTGAACAATGAAAAGAGCCCAGACCATTAAAATCAGACACGGCAAGGTCCAAATGTACTTCTCAGAAACATGACCCTAGGCAAGTTACTTTACAAGCTTCAATTTTCTCATCTTCAAAAAGGTGATGATAATAACAGTACTTCACGGTGTTGTTAGGTTAGAATGTGAAAGTATGTAAAGCACTTAGCTGAGAGCCTGGCCTGTAATAAGCACTCAGTAACCATTAGCTGCTACGATTTTCATTGTCTATGCCAATGCTATCAAACTATAGCTCTGTAAGCTCTTGGCCCTAGGTTCGAGAAGAAAATTAACCAGGGTAGGGCCTCTCCTGGAGCTATTTTCACATCTCCACTGGTCACTATTACTAACAGGTCAGCAAGGACTAGACAAGACCAAAGGTAAATTAAGGTCCACCCACACCTGTATTACCAAAATGCCCTCTCATATTTTGGACCACTTGCCAAGCACCCTCACAAAGCCAGACAGAAACTGAAAAGAAACTTGAGACCCCAAAAAGTCAAAAGATAAATAAAACAGTACCTTATCCAGAGGAATACAGACTCTTTCTCTGAAGGTAAAAGAATTTATGCCAAGTGAATTCCAGAATATAATCACCCATGGCATTTCTGTTGCACTTTAAGCTTACAAAGTGCTTCATATCCATCATCTCCTTTGACTTAAGACAACATCCTCTAAATGGTAATAATAGCTACTATTCCTTGAAAATTTACTCTGGACAAGACCCTGTATTCCACACTTCACATGTACCCTTCTCATTTAATCCTCACAACCCTGTGGGACTATTATCTCTCTTTTAAACATGAGAGAATTGAGGTTCTGAGAGTTAAATAACTTGAACCAAGGTCCCACAGTTAGTAAATAGCAAAGATGGGATTTGAACCCAGGTCTATCTGACCTCACAGGCCACTATTAGCTATACACAGAATGCACTACTGCTATCTTACTATCTCCATTTTAGAGATAAGCTAATTGAGACAGAGAGAAAAAGTAACTGGCTCAAAACTACCTGGAGAGCCAAGCTCAGTGCAGAACCAGACCCTCAGATGCCTGGCTTAATGTCCTTTTCACCTTACCTCTGGATGAGGAAAAACAGCTCTGAACCCCTGAAGATATTACATATAAGCTGGCATCCAAGGCTTCCAAACAGCTACTACAATAAAGTCCATCCACCTGGATTCCTCTGGGCACCTAGCTTATTAACCAGGCCTAGCCAAAGAATGCTCTTGGGGAAAGCTGGAAGAGTGCCACTGGACTCCAAGATATTAAAAAAAAAAAAAAAAAAAAAAAAAAAAAAAAAAAGGCGGGTAGGGGGCGGGCAGACCAACTAAAGCAACAAGCAGAGTGTTTCACACAGACCAGTACACCAGTCTCTGCGGCTTCCTATGAGTCTGCAACCTACAACTGGTGCCCTCTGCTGGCAAACGTATACATCTCTTCATAACAAAAGCAAAACCTAATTATTACACCAGTGGCTTAGGACGAAAAAAATCTGCTTCTTTCACAGACATTCTATACAGGAATGAGCATTATTTCTTACTTACAACTTTTCGATAGGTATATGCAACTTTAAATCGACTGTGATGGTCCTCTCCTCTATCTGCTGCCCCTGCCTCACGTCTCCAGTTCTTTCCTTTCTGGATCCAAAGAAAATTGGGCTGTTTTTACATAAAAAGGTAAAATATAAATGATGCAAAGCCCCAAAGTCAAGAATACAATGATGTGTATGTGGGTGAGATCAGGTCTGCACATCTAGCAAGTACAGAGAATTGAGGCAGACACACAATTGAAGTGATATAAAACCCACGGGCAAGTATGCTCAAACATTTTGGTAAATCTCTACCTTCATACAATAGCATGCTTATAATTCAGTCAACTAAGTCTCACTGAATATCTACTATGCAGGCTGTACCAGTGAGTGGCAACATAAATCCTATATTAATATAATGCCAAAGAGCATACAAGTTGTTTGAGAAAATTAGACATAGGCATATATAATGGTAAAAAATATGAGATTCAAGTATATGGAAACTCAGTGGAAAAAGATGCAACGCCCAGTTGGGGAAAGAGGGAAGATGACATGGAAATAGAAATAAATTGAGAACTTAATAATTCTATGGAGTGTTTAAAAGGTATTCATGATTGTAAATATTTGCAAATAGGTAATTTCAATGTCCATGATTTCATTTTAAAAAATCTTTTTGGCCAGGCATGGTGGCTCACACCTCTAATCCCAGCACTTTGGTTGGCCAAGGAGAGAAGACTGCTTGAGCCCAGTAGTTTCAAGACCAGCCTGGGAAACATAGTGAGACCTCATCTCTATAAAAAAAAAAAAATTTCAAACTTAACCAGGCATGGTGTAGTGCACCTGTAGTCCTAGCTATTTGAGAGGCAGGGGCAGAAGGATCACCTAAGCCCAGGAGTTTGAGGCTGCAGTGAGCCATGATTGCACCACCACTGTACTACAGCCTGGGAAACAGAGCAAGACCTTGACTTTAAAAAAAAATTTAAGGCCAGGCACAGTGGCTCACACCTGTAATCCCAGCACTTTGGGAGGCCGAGGTGGGTGGATCAAAAAGTCAAGAGATCGAGACCATCCTGGCCAACATGGTGAAACCCTGTCTCTACTAAAAATACAAAAATTAGCTGGGTATGGTTGCACGCACCTGTAGTCCCAGGTACTTGGGAGGCTGAGGCAGGAGAATCCCTTGAGCCCAGGAGGCAGAGGTCGCAGTGAATTGCAGTCGTGCCACTGTACTCCAGCCTAGCAACAGAGCAAGACTCATCACAAAAAAATAATTTTTAAGATATAATTTTTAATCTGACTACTTTAATATACTTGCATATTTATTATGTTAGATAATATATTTTTTCATTACAATTTTTTTTGGGAGTGATGGAGTCTCACTCTTGTCCCCCAGGCTGGAGTGCAATAGCACGCTCTTGGCTCACTGCCACTTCCACCTCCCAGCTTCAAGCAATTCTCCTGCCTCAGCCTCCTGACTAGCTAGAACTACAGGTGCCAGCCACCACGCCCAGCTAATTTTTGTATTTTCAGTAGAGACGGTGTTTCATCATGTTGGCCAGGCTGGTCTTGAACTCCTCACCTCAGGAGATCCCCCACCCTGGCCTCCCAAAGTGCTGGGATTACAGGCATGAGCCACCGTGCACGTCCTCATTAAAATTTTTATTATGGTAAAATACACATTAAATTTGCTATTTTAGGCCAGGTGCAGTGGCTCACACTTGTAATCCCAGTATTTTGGTAGGCCGAGGTGGGAGGATCATTTGAGCCCAGGAGTTCACTACTAGCCTGGGCAACATAGCAAGACTCCACCTCGACAAAAAGATTTTTAAAATTAGCTAGGCATGGTGGCACATGCCTGTACTCAGTCCTAGCTACTGGGGAGGCTGAGGCGGAAGAATCACTTGAGCCCAGGGTTTGAAGCTGCAGTGAGCTACGATCATGCCACTGCACTCCAGCCTGGGCAACAGAGTAAAACTCTGCCTCCAAAAAAAGAAGAAAAGCCATTTTAACCATTTTTAAATGTACAATTCAGCAGCATTAAGTACATTCATAATATTGTATATCACCACTATCCATTTTCAAAACTTTCTCATCTAAAAAGAAACTCTGTATCCCTTAAACAGTAATTTCCCATTTCTATCTGTATGAATTTGCCTACTCTAGGTACTTCATTTAAGTGCAATCATATGTCCTTTTGTGCAGAGCTTATTTCACTTGGCATGTTTTTAAGGTTCATTCATGTTGTAGCATATACCAGAAATGTATTCTTTCTTATGGCTGAATATTCCATTGTATGTATATACCACATCTTGTTAATTCATTCACCTGTTAATATTTCACTTTTTGACACACCACAATTAACATTTCCCTAATATTTGACATTTAGATAGTTTCCAATTTTTTGCTATGTTATAATAATTGTTATGCTAAGACTGTTTTCCTTTCAATAAATTGTTCAATAAACTGTTCTATTAGGTTAAATTCCTAGTAATGGTGTCCCAGAGCACATGAATACTTTAATAGTTCTTAATAAATCCATAATTTTACTCTCATTTGCCATTTTTCATAATGCGATAGACAAATTCCTGTCAGCAATTTGTTATAAATGTATAAAGTGTGACAAAACCAACCGAAGTTTTTAGAGAAAGAAAAGGAATCAACAAAGCAGAAACAGCTCAGAAGAGCTTTCCCCTAGACAGAGCTGGCTGACTTCTGTGATAAATTGCCCAACTGCTCCTTCTATCCACAACCTAATGTTTTCCCATTAACTTTGTGACTCTTAAAAAAGAAAAAAAAAATCTACCTGTGTCAGGGATCCTCCAGACCAAGCCCATATTTAGTGATTTGATAGAAGGGCTCTCAAAACTCAGCACTGCTAAGTATTGTACTCACGGCTTAAGTTTATTACAGTGACACAGTACGTGTACACAGTTGGATCATACAGGAAAAAGACATAAGCAGAGTCTGAAGAAATCCATGTGCAGCCTTCTTCAGGGTCTCTCCTTCCCATGAAGGTTCACACAGAGCACATTTTTATATGAGTGATGTTTCTGCCTAGGGACTCAGTACATAAGGTTCTCACTAGGAGTTTGGTCATACAGACACCCTTTATCTGGCATGTATCAAAATTCCAGACTCCCAGAAGGAAAGTTGATGTTTAGCATAAATCATCTTATTTGCACAGTCTAGGTACAGTGAACCACCTTTATTAGTTAGTGAATAGTGGGAACACTCCTAAATCCAAGTGTTCAGATTAGGGCCAACCTTGCAAGTAGGCCATTCTAAAAATAGCAGCCTCAGGCCAGATATAACTTTTTCTGCATACCCCCAATTAAAGATTCATTTTGGCCAAAAAGCAGCATCTCTCAGCATATATACATATACACCCATGGTAGAGTTTAAAAGATTGTGGATCATTTATACCTTATCCAAGTAGTTCCGATTGCTTTCCTTATAAACCCTCATTGAAAGCAGCTGTATGAAAGGAATAGGAATTTTGAAAAAGCCAGAGAGAATCTATTAAAATTCAAATCAGATCATGGAACTCCTCTGCTCAAAACTGAAATGGCTCACCATTCATTTAGTAAAAGCCAAAATCCTTACAACAACCTACAAATCCCTACATATCAGGCCCCTCTCTGGCCTCATTATTCCTTTCCTCCTCTTCCCTCAGGTCCAGTAACCCTGAACAATTTGCATTTCCTCAGAAGCCAGGCACAGTCCTGCCTCAGGCCTTTTGCTCTTCCTAATCATCTACCTGGAATGCTTTTCCCCTAAATACCTATATTGCTCACTCCCACATTTCCTTCAGGTCTTTATTCAAATGTCACTTTCTGAGAGACCTGCCCATACCACCCTATTTCAAAGTACACTATCCTCACAAACATCCCTTGCAACACTCACCATTCCTCACTCTAATTTTTTCTATACTTCTCATCTTCTAACATACCATATAATTTATTACATCTTATTGCCTGTCTCTCCCCAGTAAAATAAAAGCTTTTGGAGGGCAGGGATTTTTGTCTTTTTCTTCTGTATTTCCAGCAGAATCACCAAGCAGAAGAGTAACAAATTTTAATTTGACAAAGTAAGAAACAGGGAGACACTGAATTTAGGAATAGTAACCTAGTGCAAATAGCTAGGTCTTCACATTTGGTGGTGCTGGGAAGATGAAGTCATTAGAAAATGTGAAAGAAGTTTATTTAATTTCACTGAAGAGATGACCACAGTACATTCAGTTATTGAGGAGTTTTAATAAAAGAAACTATTTACAAGGGTGTGGCAGAGTTAAGGGAAATCAACAAGGTTTGAACCATCCTGGAACTAGAGAATCTAGTAAATAGGAAACAGTTACAAGAAGCCAGAAAAGACCTAGAGCTTTAAGAGAGGGCCACAGGAGCAGAGCTGTGGCCACTGACGTCTCTTGCTAAGTACGTGAGAAAGAGAAGGAACAAATATTTTGGTCTCACCTTTCTATCACTGTCCAAACCCACCATAAATAAAGCTAGAAAAGAGAGTATAGAGTTCTTCAGGAGTCAACCTCCCAGGAACACAGAGCAAGAGAGATAAAGATGGAAAGTGGATCAGGAAAGGCAAAAAGGTTATCCAGCACAATGGCCATTTTGTAAAGCTTTATGCGCAAGACATAATGCTTCAATGTGCTACCCAGAATCTTCAACTAAATCTCCTCTTCCTACTACCAGTCCATCAACATCTTCTCACACAGTAATTTTGATTAATTTACTCCCTCTTCCTTCTTCCTATATCCAGTCATTTGTCAATTATGCTTTCACAACTTACCTCAAATTGTCAGTCTATTTCCAATGCCACCTCTTTGTTCATGCTCTCATTCTCTTACCTGGTTAACATCAGTTGTCTTAGCAAACTTTCCACTTTGAAACATCCCCCCCCATATTGTCATTTATGTTACTCGATGCTACTGGACTAATCTTTGTGAATTCGTTTCACTACCACTATCCTTGCTCAAAAACCTTTAATGACTTTCACTGCCTACCAGATAAGTCCAAACTTGTTAGCCTACTACTCAAAGACCTCAGTAACCTGGTTCCAACTTAATTTTCCCAATTTATTTCTCACAACTCTCTTTTATCTTAGTACAAATTAGTCATTTGTCATCTGGAAGTCAATGAAGCTTAGTGGAAGGAGCAAAATGACTAGAATTGGTCAGACTTGGATTCAACCCTCAGTTCTATCATGTCAGAAGCTGGGGGGCCTTAGGAGTTACTTAACCTTTTTGGCTTGAGTTTTAGCGACCTTATCTGTGAAGCAGATTACTGAATGATGCAATGAGAACATTTGTAATTATACCCAGTATAATGTTTAGCATCCAATAAGCATACTTCTCTGAATATGTTCCATATTTCTGCCTATCTGTCCTCTACCTAAAATGCCCTTTCTCCTCCCACCTTCTCTATGAGACCAATCTTTTCTTAAAAATATATTTTTTATTGCATTTTATGTTTTGGGGTACATGTGAAGAATATGCAAGATTGTTGCATACATGGCAATATGGTTTGCTGCGTTCCTCCCCATCACCTATGTCTGACATTTCTCCCCATGTTATCCCTCCTCAACTCCCCACCCCACACTGTCCCTCCCCTAGTTCCCCCCGACAGAACCCAGTGTGTGATGCTCCCCTCCCTGTGTCCATGTGTTCTCACCGTTCAACACTCACCTATGAGTGAGAACATGCGGTGTTTGATTTTGTGTTCTTGTGTCAGTTTGCTGAGAAAGATGGTTTCCAGGTCCATCCATGTCCCTACAAAGGACACAAAATCATCTTTTATGGCTGCATAGTATTCCATGGTGTATATGTGCCACATTTTCCCTGTCCAGTCTATCATCGATGGGCATTTGGGTTGGTTCCAAGTCTTTGCTATTATAAACAGTGCCACAGTGAACATTCGTGTGCATGTGTCCTTATAATGGAACGATTTATAATCCTTTGGATATGTACCCAGTAATGAGATTGCTGGGTCAAATGGATTTCTATTTCTAGGTCCTTGAGGAATCGCCACACTGTCATAGGAACATGAACACTATGGTGACCTGTACATGCAAAGAACTTAGGTTGCATGCTACTTATGAAAATCTAATGCCTGATGATCTATCACTTTCTCTCATCACCCTTAGATGGGACTGTTTAGTTTCAGGAA